>CATIXQ010000011.1:17700592-17814217 GCA_949711755.1 Leptidea juvernica | reverse complement strand
GTCTGTCTGTTTTTATATAATATTATATAGAGTTGCTCGGTAGAGGCCAGCCGCTGTACCCGCTCGAGATAGTGCGTGCGATGCGCACGCAGCGCCCCATGTGTATACAGAATGCGGTGAGTCTGTCTGTTTTTATATTTTATTATATAGAGTTGCTCGGTAGAGGCCAGCCGCTGTACCCGCTCGAGATAGTGCGTGCGATGCGCACGCAGCGCCCCATGTGTCTATATTGTTTGTAATATAGGCCGACTATAGAGTACTAGTAATAGAGTAGCACATACTGAATGAGGTTATTATGGATTTTTTGTATACATTTTGCATATTCATTTATTATTATTACAACTGTTTGTCAACAGAGTCAATACAAATTCGTATGCGAGAGTATCCAAGCGGCATACGCACAAGGTCTTTCCGCGCCAAGTGAGCATTCAGAGCCAGCCGAGCATTCGGAGCGAATGGAACCGAACAACTGATAGCTACTGCCGCGCCCTCTACAGGAGCATCTCTTCACAGTTGTCTTACGCCTTGCGGGCTTGGTGAAGACGATCTGTTGTGTCGACACGTTGCCTAGGTGACGATTGTAGATATTTGAAGATTTGAGGGTACTTAGTAATAATAGCCCGTATGAACTAGTCTCATTAAATTATATATTTTGTTTTACATTCTAAAATATCATCGAAAATTACATATTACGACGTTAAAACTAACTCAAAACTGAATTAATATGGAGTTATGAAAAGTGTAGTATTTTTTCAGTGATTAGATTAGATAATGCAAAAATTAAGGCTTCAAACATGTTACTTACATTTTATATTATTTTGCAACCATCATCTACGTCATAAGTTCATCCTTTCAAGCGATACGACCGATTTCGACCTACCCACTAGAATGTTTATAGTAATAATGGTTTTTAATTCCAGTTTAACTATACTTTATAGTTTTCACATTCTATAACTATCGAGAAATGTCTTCAAAAGATAATTATCCGAATTAAAGATGTGCAATATTCTACCTTAGTTCAAATAATCTTTAATCGTTTATGAAGACTGTTGGTGCAATATAAATATGTCGTGCATTAATTTGAGGGTACCCGCAAAATATTGTCAAGGACTGGTCTAGTTTTCGCGATTTAAAAACATCTATCTATATTTTTATGGCTTTCTAAGTATTATAAAGACAATTCCGTCTCAAATAAATAATTGCAAATTCTACAATTTTGCACATTTTTTAATCGACCATAGTCGATGTCGAAAATGAATTATCCATTGAACCAAATCATGTACCTCTATATAATAACAGTACCCGTACATAATTTATAACAGTTACTAAAGCTGAACTCTTTCGTAATTGTGAGAAATGAATATATATGAATTTTAAGTAAGTATTTGTAATTTCAGTATTTTACTGGTTTCTAAAAATATCCAAGTATTTAAGTACCGACTTACATTAAATAGAAAAAAATCAAATGAGATTTAATTCTCATAGGACAGTCTATAGGTCTGTCTCATAATAAGAGTATCTAATGGTTCGATTTTTGCCTATATTTGGTTTGTAATAAATTAACTGAAATCTACTTGACCGATTTTGATATTACTATATATGGGTAATATTGAGCTCTTTTTTGTTGAAAAATTTAAATCCGTAAGTAAATTAATAATGAGTAGAATACATGCGTACGTACATTGCTGTTAAAAAGTTAAGATTAAGTATGATTGAATTCGGAACTAGCTATCATAATATACAAGCTATTCAAAAGATCTTTATCCGAATTAAAGATGTGCGATATTCTACCTCAGGTCAAATAATCATTAATCGGTTATGAAGACTGTTCGTTAAATATTTATATGAAGTGCATTAATTTGAGGGTACCCGCAAAATATTGTCAAAGACTGGTCGAGTTTTCTCAATTTCTAAACATCTATCTATATGTTTATGTTGTTCTGAGTATTATGTAAAGACAATACAGACAATAAATGTATGTCACCGGAATGACTTTCTGGCTTTCAACTTTCCTTCAAATAAAATTTAATTTGAAACCAAAATTTATGAACGATGCGGGAGTTGAACCCACTACATCAACATCCGTTGGAGCGCTCTTCCAATTGAGCCAATTTCCTTCAATAATAATGAAGTGCATGTTAATGACATATAGACATCGACCGCCCTCCACAAACTTTCGAGATGATTTGTCAATATTTTTCGCTGTTTCTCTTGAAAGCTGTTAGTTTTTCTTTTAACAAAAGGGAATATGCATATTTTTCCTAATTTTAATTTCAGTGTAATATACATCACTATGTTATAGTTATAAAAATATTAAATTAAATATAATTTTAAATATTAAAACCAACCGACGCCGAGAATGAGCATGAACAATCACATCACAGTTCATAACAATAAACAAATGGTTGAAAACTTTGCTCTCTCTTGTGGCACCGACTTTGAATATTGCAAAAAAGCAGCATATCTTTCATGTGATATATATATGCATATACCCTAAGCCTAACTTAAGTTCGAGATTTTGTTGGTCTAAATTATCAGTATTTAAATCAATTTTTTATTGAATAAACAATAAAATATGGAATGGAGTCTGTGCCTTCAGATAAATGAATTATATGTTTAGAAGTAGGTTTTGATGCAATGTGTCTTTCAACTTTTCGAAAAACACATTATTATTATAGTATTATAAATAAGATCAATTAAATTAAAATGAGGTTATAAATTGGTAGCTTTTCGTAGAAACAAACTCACTAACTTGTATATCAGTTAAAATTGTTTTTATAAGTGAGCTGTAGGTACCTTAAGCGTAATGGATTTCTAGAATCGTAAAACACACATTGTGTTATTAATAAACGCGAAGTAAAGTTATTCCAAATTTAAAACTGTTTCTGTGTTATTACGAAAATGTTACAAAGTTCTATTACAAATCTGTGTCCTTCTGTTGTTTAGCGTTCAATAATCTTTAGACATTGCTTATATTTAAACACGAGTTGAAGCTTGTCTAAGTTGTGTCTAACGGGTATATTATAATCTTATGGAAGATTTAGATTATTATGATAACAGATAGATGACATCTGTCAGAAATGGGGTTCCGTTCCTTTAGTTGTTCCTGTACACTTCAGTTTTTTGTGCTTAACGACGTTTTAGTTAAACACAAGCTAAACATTGTTTTGTAATACAAAGAGATAAACTCCATTTTAGACGTCGTTATTGTTAGGTAAGGTTATTCACTGTCTAACAGAACACGTGTCTAAGCCATGTTTAAATATTTTTTTGTAATAACACCGTTTGTCTTTATCTTACCTTTGTCACTACAGAATAACAAGACAGGGCGAAGTAATAATTTAAATCTTGGAGTAACTTCACATCGAGTTTATTAATAAGAAAGATAGCGTATACAACTTCAAGCTAGTTAAGAGTAATTATTGTGTATATTACATATTAGTATTAGACTGACTAACAATAGTATTTTCGAGACATTTTATATCAGTATATCTATATCATCTATTGTAACCTAAAACAAATCAAGCATCAATCAGTTTTGAAATAATTATTCATTATTTAAATCTGTATCCACTTTCTATTGTTTAAAATCTTTTACAATTTTTATGGTGTATATACCCATGGCTTTACATTTTGTAAATTTTGTAAGGAAAAAAAACGTTTACATATTTATTAAGGCATTGTATTATTTTTATAAATGTGACAGTATATAATTTTTTTTACTTAAATAAAAAATTTACTCTCGAATAACTCCAAAAACAAACAACATATCAATATCGGTTAGTTATTTAAGAGATTCTATTTATTTTTGAAAAAAAAAATATTTATTTTTATAATTTTATTATTTCTAGCTTAGATTTTCCTTGCCTAACGAATTTAGTTCTTATGTGACGTATTAGTTGTGCCATTTTTGTCTAATATTTATCGTATAAGCCTATTTAGTATTAATTTATTATTGATTTAGTATGCTAAAGTATGTTCTATTTATACATTCGAACCTTTCTATGAACTCGAACAATAAAAAATCTGACATTAAAATTGTCATTTTATTACCACTCAGCCCCCTTAGATACTAAATGAAGAATGTAAGTTCTAATTACTTCTACTTTACTTTAGCCTCGGTAAAATACTGTATAATTATAAGAATGTTTTTCATATCATAACATAAAATATTGTCGGTGGCGGACTTAGTAGACTGTCTCTTGGTTTCGGCATTATAATAGTAAAAAAAGGCTATCTAGTTTTATATCCTATCCTATTATATGTTCATGGAGGATTTTGTGCACTTGACTCATGCCGATGTGTGTCCGAATTTTTTTTTTATGAAAAAAAAGGTACGAGACAAGCAGGACGTTCAGTTGATGGTAATTAATACGCCTTGCCATTACAATGCAGTGCCGCTCGGGATTCTTGAAAATTCCAAAAAACTGAGCGGCACTACAATTACTTTGAGAGATAAGATATCAAGTCTCATTTGCCCAGTAATTTCATTGGCTACGGCGCCCTTCAGACAAAACACAGTAATGTTTACACATTACTGCTACAAGGCACAAATATCCGCCGTTGTGGTACCCATAATCTATCCGGCATCCTGTGCAAAGGAGCCTCCCACCTGTAAAGAAGAATATATAGAACCCCGTAGATCATCGGTGAGATTAGAGTGACCGCGCTGCAACTCATTGAACTATTTGTAAGCAGTGACACGAGAGGGTTTCATCGTTAAAGTCAATTGCCGCCAAAACGTAAAACAAAATGATAAATCAATAAAATACATTTCCTTCCCTTACCTTATTTGTAAAATTTAAGCTTACTTTAACATTATATTGTTTAAGCTACTATAATAATGATGCGCTACAAAGAGTAGGTACGTATCAAGGACTAGTAAAAAAAGAAGGACTCCGCGCCGTGATATTAGCAAGTAAAGCACCTTTATGCTAGTGTGTGTGCGGTTACGGGATATAACAGTTACACAATTTTTTCTCCCTGAAATAATCATATATCCACAAATACTTCTATAGTATTGTTTTTACACTTTTATCACAACGCAAGACGGCATTTTTAAAATATTTTATTGCGACGCAAACTGATCTGTCACAGACGATGCCAAATCTCATAATGGCGGACGATCGCCTTGTATTAGTGTAAGTGTATGCGTGGGGCTATGTATTAACACGTTTACCGGCTTGTTTTGGTGCCTCACTGTTATGTAAGGTGACACGGAGTCCTTCTTTTTTTACTCGTCCGCGTTCTCAAAACAGAGAGGTATCGAATCGAACCACTACACTGACACCGCTCAAACACATACACGTACTTAAAGTTATTTGGGGGAATCAAATGAATTTTATACTTTAGCGTGTTTGAATTTTTTTTTTTTTTAATACTAATGTATTTTTGATAATTGGTTGATGTATTCGTTTAGTAATTAAATATTAAAACTTTAGATGGCATTTTTGTCGCATAACGTCGTGTGCAGTAGGTAAACTCAGTTTTTTTTAAATCCAAGATGGCCGCCGCGAAAAATTATGATTTCAGCAATATGGGTATCGTATCTGAGGTTATCGAGGGTGCAGAGAACGATTTTTGGATCATTTTTGAAATCCAAGTTGGCCACCGCGCAAAATTATGATTTCAACAATATGGGTATCGTATCCGAGGATCTCGAGGGTGCAGAGAACGATTTTGGGATCAGTTTTGAAATACAAGTTGGCCGCCGCGCAAAATAATGATTTCAACAATATGGATATCGTATCCAAGGGTCTCGAGAGTGCAGAGAACGAATTTCGGATAATTTTTTAAATCCAAATTGGCTGCCGCGCAAAATTATGATTTCAGCAATATGGATATCATATTCGAGGTTCTCGAGGGTGCAGAGAATGAATTTGGGATCATTTTTGAAGTGAAATTTCTTTGCCCGCAGAGGCAAAGTTTTTACGGATGAAACGGAATTTAAAAAACGAATAAAATTTTCGTGGCACTTGCCATGAAGGACGTTTTTATCCAAGAAGAGGGGAGGGAGATTGATTCTGATTGAGATAGAGTGAGAAAATGCGAATATAGCATGAAGCAGACGGCTCCGCCATGAAGTAAAACAACTTCACTACTAGCGCTGTATCATGCAGGTTTAGCGCGCGGCCGCGAGTAAGTACGACATCTTCCCTGCTAGCTTTGTATCGTGCAGGTTTAATTAGTAATAATAAGTAAAACATCTAATAATTTCTAATATTGACAAAAATCAATTGGTTTAGAGAACAGATTAGGATAATTATTAATATAAACGAGATTTAAAAATTGGTTTTCACAAATAAGTTTCACTTCTGAAAGTACACATGACTTTGCACACACGCCATTTTTTGTGTTGTCTGGTGCTTTGGACGTAGCCCCCTAAGGACACCTCCCCTAAAAGTGGAGTTGAAAAAAATACTGGAGACTTACCTTGTGGGGTATCGTTGGATAGGTCTTTGAAAGTTAGATTCAGGTTTGATACACGACATTTCCTTTTGTCGTTTTAAAATAATGCGGGATTAAGGAAGATATATGTTACATTTATGTAATAGTTTATACCTCATGATTACAATATCTATTGAAATAAATCTTCTTGAGAGCTTGTAGAGCTTCTTGTGGCTAAAAGGGGATGTTTTTTTTTGCATGTAGGGTATCATTAGATAGGTCTTTGAAAATCAAATTTTGAGATTTTTAAATTAGATTGGTAACGGAATGTGTTCTGTAAATATTGTGGGTGAAAAGTCGAAACGTAAATATTTCTATATTTAGGGAATGAAGAATGTAGGATATTGTTAGACAGGCCTTTTATAATGTAGTTTAAGTTTATGAATGAATTCTAATTTTGACGAAGTAAATGACACCCATGAAAAAAATATCGTAGATTTCATAGGCGCTATCATGGATTTCGATTTTGACCTGATATTCGTTATTGTTGACCCCAAAAACCATAAAAATGATACCCATGATGAGAAGTTGGTTAATTTCATAGGCGCCATCTTGAAATTTGATTTTGACCCGAAATTCGTTATTGTTGACCCCGAAAACCATGAAAACGACACCCATGAAGAAAAGTTGGTAAATTTCGTCGTCGCCATCTTGAATTTCGATTTTGACCCGATATTCGATATTGTTGACCCCGAAAACTATGAAAATGACTCCCATGAGAAGTTGGTAATTTTCATAGGCGCCATCTTGGATTTCGATTTTGATCCAATATTCGTTATTGTTGACCCCGAAAACCATGAAAATTATTTTTAATTTTCACCATTTAATATAGACCTTATATTTAGAGCTAAACTTATAAATCACTAATTCTTCAAAAATCTCCCCCAATCCGACTGGTCCTCGAGGGGGACATTAAGATCACAACCCTCCAACAATCCAAAAAAGAAAAGAAAAAAAAGTTTGTGTGTCAGCTCCGACGCACGACTGGAGCTTACTGCTCAAGAACGATTGTCTTTGAACAGGTAATTGAAACAAAATCAAGTTCAATGGAGTCGGTTACAAACATACATACAGCAGAAGCTAATAAAAGCGTATTAATTTAAAAAAATATAGATATTAAAAAATAAAATAAAAGGTTAGGTCAAAAATTGTCTATTTGGCGTGAAATGCGCTATATATACTCTCCATATTAAATTAAACATTTAATTATGTGCATAGCTCATATAAATTTGTATCAACTATATTGATAATTCAATATTAAATAAATACAAAGCTAACATGTTTATATATACAATACATGTCATATTTATGTATGAATTGTAACAAACATACTTAGTACCCACGTGCTTATCAGATTTTCCAGCACTAGTATTTACACCACTTTTTTCTATGATTTATAGAATTTTCACTTAAGTTTATGAAAGTATAATAATAAATGAATTTCAATAATATGATAAAGCTTCAAAATACAAGAGTGTGAAAGGTGCGCGAGAAATGATGCGCACCAAAAACGTTACTATGACATTTTGATGAGCAGATTTTACCATCCATATTTTTCTCATACCGGCGCCTTATATGAAAATCGATTCTTAAGGAGTAAACTCCAATAAAGGTCCTAGGATTGAGCCTTGATTCACTCAAGAGCGGGTTCGATTCATAAATTCCATGTCTAATAAACTGCTGCCGATCACGGAGATAGTCAGACAAGAGATTCCGAAGCTTTGGACAGAAGCCTATAGCACAAAGTATAGCAAGCAGGATGTCATTATTAACCTTGTCGAAGGCCTTACGTAAATCAAAGTAAATCACATCTACTTGTAATCGTATATCTAATTGTGTAGATATAAATTCTGTAAATCTTAACAAATTTGAATTTACTGACATTCTGCATCTAAAACGATGCTGAGCATTACGAGTATTAAGAAGTTTAACTACCTGTAAATAAATTAGCCTGTGTGGAACATTTTCAAATATTTCAGCTGGTGAAGATAGAATTGTTATGGGTCGATAACTTTCAACATCGGATTTATCAAAACTCTTCGGTATAGGCGTTACACTTGTTGTTTTCCATTGGAGGGGATAGCAACTTGTTTGCAAAGATAAATTAAATATATGAAATAAAGGCAATGCATGTCTTTAATTCCTTGAAGAGAAAAGATGGTAATCTGTCAGGTCCTACTGAACTGGAAGATTTTAATTTATTAATAAAATATATTTAAATTTAAGTATATTTTCATAGTTGTAGTAGCTTGTGCTGTATTTAATTGGGGAATATCGGTAGAATACACACTTGCAAAGAACCTGGCAAATGCATCAGCAGTTGCAGCTCCCGTAAAACTGTCACCCTTTACCGTTGGCTCAAAACCTCCTTTGGAACGAAGACTTGCTATGTGCTTCCAGAATACAAGCGGATTAGATTTGATTTTATTTTCTACGCGTATTAGATATGCTTTGTACGCATTAGCAGCTTGATGTTTTAATGAACTTCTCATATCCGAAAAGGCCCGGAAGTTATCTAGCCGCTGGGTTTTCTCCAATTTCTATGTAATTTAAGTTTAAGTTTAGTGTCTTTTATAATATCAATCAATATCAATATAATAAAAAGTTATGTTGTCGTATTACTCGAAAGATTCAGCGTTCTATTTGGAAATACGAAATAGTTTATGAAAGTGACACTAGATGACGTTTAATCTAGTATTATTTGTTTTCAATTTGAACTAAGATGGGGTGACTGGGGTTCAACGCCAACTAATAGGAAACTAACTTTCATTAGCCACAACACTTCATAATGCAAAATAAAATCATTTTCAAAAGTAACGATAGGTGGCCGACAGGAAAATACAATGCTAATTGTTACCTTATTCGTAAGCTGACAAAGTCTGTTTTTATTTAAATGAGAAAAACGTTACTATCAAATTTTGCTGAGATTTTACTGTCCATATTTTTCTCATACCGGGCGCTTTATATGAAAATCGATTCTAAAGGAGTAAACTCCAAAAAATCTATATTGCAGCACTAAATATAAGAAATGAAGAAAACTTAATAGAATTGACATACGCGCTAGAACATATCAAATGGGACATCGTTCGCCTTAGCGAAGTAAGACGATTGGGAGAAAGGATTGTTTCATATCAGGATTTCTTATAGGGACCACTCTTGGCCACCATGGGGTTGGCTTTATTATAAAGAAACACCTGACAAACTGTATAGAAGGGTTCATGGGCATTTCGGAGCGCATAGCAATAATGAATTTAAAGCTACCAGGATACCAAGACTCATGGTCTATTAAACAAGTGTACTCACCTACAGAACAGTCAGACCTAGAAACAATAGATATATTTTATTTTATCTTGAATTAAATAAAGTCATTCGATATCACGCTCATAAAAACTTAATAGTATTGGGAGATTTCATTGGCAAAATTGGAGACAAGCGTCCTGGAGAAAACACACTAGGAATATCCACATACTGCAACAAAACCAGAAGCAGGAATGGAGAAAAAATTATTAATTTCACTCAAGAAAACAACCTTTCTATTTTAAATACTATATGCAGGAAAAACAAGAAAAGAATGTGGACTTGGATCTCACCAGACGGGAACACAAAAAATGAAATTGATTTCTTCATGACTAACAAGAAAAGTTACTTCAGCAACTTTAACGTCATCAGTCAATTTAACTTCAACACCAATCATAGGATGATCAGGGCAGAATTAAAAACTAAACAACCAAAGAAACCTAGACCAAGGCAAGAACCAGTAAATGTCAAGCTCGGAAAACATAAAATGGAACAATTAACAAAACATAAAAAGGAAGCCAGCCTGAGGGAGAATTTCACAAACTTTAATGAAAATACAAAGAACCTAAACATACAGGAAAAATACAACTGGATAGAGAATATTATTATAACTGAAACAAAAAACGCTGCAAATTCCAGTAGGGAACACAAGCAATGGCTAACAACTACCACAATTAAATTGCTAGAAAAAAGGAGCCACTTAATCAATACAAGCGATGCAATGACAGAAGAAAAAATCTGACAGGAATTAACAAATAAATAAATAAAAACATAAGAATAGATAGGAACAGAAATAGAATGGAGACTATTGAAAAATATATAATAAAAAGGGTGGTATCAAAAAAGCACACAAGGAACTAACTAAATCTATAGACTGGGTAGTAAAAATGAAAAGCAATAGAGGAAAATGGAACCACGACAGAAATGACAAATTGGAAATTGCAACATCCTATTACAAAGATCTATAAGCATACAAAAACACTTCGCCAGAAGAAATGAATTTGGCCGAGACCTCAGATATTCCCGAAATCCTTCACGTAGAAACAGAGAAAGCAATAGACACACTACGGAAAGACAAAGCACCAGGATCAGATGGTATAAATAATGAGATCATAATGCAAAATAAGCAGGTAATCACTCCGATCCTCACGGAAATGTTTAATGATATAGACACAGAAATCATTCCACAACAATGGACATAATCAAACATTATCCTTCTATATAAAAAGGGAGATAAACACGACATCGGAAACTACCGCCCAATCAGTCTCATGTCTAATATATATAAGATATTTGCCAAGATAATTTTAAAACAGATAGAAGGAACGCTGAAGATGATGAAGATGAACATCAACCCATCGAACAGGCGGGCTTTCGGAAAATCTACTCAGTAGTCGATCACATTCATGTTGTCCGCCAGATCTTAGACAAGTATAAAGCCTATCAGCGCGAATACTACATTGCTTTTATCGACTATACCAAAGCATTCGACTCCTTAAATCACGAAAAGATATGGAAGTCCCTTAAGGAACAAGGAATCGAACAAAAATATATCAGTCTAATAAAAAATGTTTATAGTCATTGTACCGCAAGAATCCAGCTAGAAAAGAAAGTAAACCATTCAGAGTACAAAAGGGAGTCAAATAGGGAGACCCTCTATCTCCAAAGCTATTCTCAGCGGTTCTCGAAACAATTTTTAGGGGCCTTAACTGGGAAAACCTCGGAATCAATGTCGACGGAGCCTCCCTAACACACTTGAGGTTCGCAGACGATATAGTGTTATTTGCTGAAACACCGGAAAACATAAAACAAATGATACATGAATTAGCGGATGAGAGTGAGAAGATAGGCTTAAAGTTGAACCCAGAGAAAATTAAGGTGACAAACGGAAAGAAAACCACTATACATCTAGGAAATAACCAAATCGATTACACCGGCGAATACACCTATATGGGGCAGCTAATAACACAAGATGATCCTATACCCAAAGAAGTTGAGAGAAGAATAGCAAATGGCTGGAAGAGATACTGGAGCCTGGGCCGGATTATCTTCACAATAATGTAAAGAAAAAACTATTTAACACCTGCGTACTACCTGTCTTAATGTATGGCAGCCAAACATGGCCTTTAACACAAAATACGACGAGAAAACTGGAAACCAGCCAACATGCAATGGAAAGAAGTATGCTGAATATGAAAAGGTCGGACAGAATAAAAAACCATTACATCAGAAAAAAGACGAAGGTCATAGACATAACATCCAAAATCAAAAGACTGAAATGGGAATGGGCAGGACACATGATAAGAGGTCCAGAGAAATGAAAAGAGAAAAAGAAAAGGGGCAGACCACAGAAAAGGTGGTATATGATATTAGACAAGTAAAAGGAGTTACATGGAATAGAGTTGCCCAAGATAGGCAGGAATGGGAAAGGTTGGAGGAGGCCTTTGCCGATTGGCAAACAGACCTACAAAAAATAGTTAAGTATTAGAATAGAATATATTAAGACTAGTTTAGCAAATAAAAATAAATTTGTTATATTCATAGATTTTAGATCATAATACTTTGTAAATAGATATTAAGTTGGGCTGAATTAGTACCGGCTTTATTATTATTATTAATTCTTCAAAAAAATACAGAACCATAATTTTTTGAAAATCTGTTTGCGTACAAAATATGTAAAGTATCAGTATTGTAGAGCTTATAAAAAATATTCATGTTCGTACAGCGATCTTTCCGAGTACGAGCTGCTGCTTAAAACCGACACAGTGGCTACCCACGACGGCGGCCGAGCGCGGACTGACGTTGTTGCCCTGTACTTTTCCCGGGGCGTAAAAAGAATAGGGGAGTCCCAGGCCCATGGGTATCGTAAGAGGCGCCTAAGGGCTTTTTAGAAGTGGGAGAGTCACGCTGCCGTCTTTTGACGTCAGCACAATCGAGCCAGACTCGTCAAATTCAAATTCAAATAGTTTATTTCTCAAAATAGGATAACCGCATCACGTTTTGAAGTCAAGAAAATATGCAAATAATAGAGTAATACAGTCCTACTGCTAAATTATTTACATTGCTTTAATCCCATGCAATTTTATCTGTTATATAATCTTTAATTGTATAATAAGCTTTTTTTAAAGTTTCTGTTTAACAAATATTTTAAACTTTTTAATTGTAGTTTGCAAATTTCTTCAGGGATTTTATTATAAAAACGGACACATTGTCCTCTGAATGAATTGTCTATTTTCGTTAGCCTTGTGTGAATCAGAGCAAGATTATGTTTATTTCTAGTGTTGCAGTTATGAATGTCACTGTTTTTTTTAAAACGATCTATATTTTTATGCACAAATATTAGGTTTTCAAATATGTATTGACATGGTACTGTTAATATGTTGATCTCCTTAAATTTATCTCTCAACGAATGTCTACTGGACAGATTGTAGATTGCTCGAACAGCTCTTTTCTGCCGCACAAAAATCGTTTGAATATCACTAACGTGTCCCCACAGTAATATACCGTAAGACATAACAGTATGGAAATAACCAAAATATACGACACGTGCCGTGTCTTCGTTTGTGAGCTGGCGAATTTTCCTTACAGCAAATGCTGCAGAACTAAGTCTATTCGCCAAACCAGCTATATGTGGACGCCATTGGAGTTTTGCTGTGGTGTCTACAAGTTCCAAGTACTCCCCGTTCACAAGTACATTTGAATTCACCTGACTGACATTTGGGGTTATGAATTTTTAATACATTTAGTTTTCTTACTATTCAAAAGCAAATTATTAATACTGAACCAATGAACAATTTTGGACAAAGCATTGTTTACATCATCCAAGACTGATTCACGTCTTTTAATCTTAAATAAAAGGGATGTGTCATCAGCGAATAGAACAATTTCATGATTATCCTTAACAACATATGACAAATCATTTATATAGATCAAGAATAGAAATGGACCAAGAATTGAACCCTGTTGAACACCCATTTTTATGGTTGATCAAGGGGCGCGCTTTCCATTTATATCAACAGTCTGAATTCTATTTTCTAAATCAGAACTAATAAGTGTCAGCGCATTGTTCCTGATGCCATAGTGTTGTAATTTTCTGATAAGAGTCTCGTGTTGGACGCAATCGAATGCCTTAGATAGATCACAAAAAACACGTCAGCAAAATACTAAAGTGTGTCTGCATTTGATTTAAAATAAGTTATTCAAAGATTTTACTGAAAACAGGCAATACAGATATAGGTCTAAAATTTGAGAGATCACAAGTATTACCTGATTTAAAAACAGGTATTGTCTTACTGTATTTCATCAGATCAGGAAAGATGTATTTTTTAATTTTAAAGAGTTAAATACTTTAACGACCTCAGTATAGTGCACATATTGAAATTTAAAATATTTAGAACATTCTTCGACATTTTCTTTCAACATAGTTTCAGCTAGTAGAGGTGAAGAATTTAGGGACTCAGTTGTTGAGATTGGGATATTCAAAAAGAAATTGTCAAATAATGAAGCTATTTCAGTTTCTGATTTAACCGTTTTCCCGTTATATTGTAGGCAATAATCAGTCTTATGTGATTTAGACTTTCCTGTCTCAGCATGAATAATGCTCCATGTGGTTTTTATTTTATCATTGCTATTCTTTATCTTTTCACTTAAAAAACGAGATTTAGCTGTTCTACATACTATTTTAAATATTTTGGAATATTTTTTTACATAACTAATGAATTTAACACTAGTGTTAAATTTTTTCTCATTATATAATTCATACAGTCGTTTTCTACTTTTATGGATGCCTACAGTAGCCCAGTCACTAAACCATGGCCTTTTATTTGTAAAAATAGTCTTGGGTGTAAATACTGAGTTATATTCCTCACTAACAATTTAAAAAAATGCATTATAACGTGTATTAGGGTTTTCACATACTTTAAGTGATGGTAGTTTTAACATCAAGTTATGTTTAAACATTTCAAAGTGCTTTGTGGTTTTTGTTATTACAGTACATTCTTCTTTAGATTTATTTGTTATACTAGGTATTTTAAATTGTACTTGCTGACCACAGTGGTCAGAAGTAAGCTTACTTATAATATACTTATTAGTTATTGTATTACAATCTGTAAAAATAGTGTCTATGCATGTTGCTGAAAAAGATGTAAGTCTAGTAGGTTCTAAAAATATATTTTTACAGTTAAATGATTGAAACAAACTTTTTAATTTGATGCACAAAGAGGAATTTTCCAATAATAAATCTACATTGAAGTCTCCACATATGATTTTTTTTTGTTTTTATTACAAATCATTGATAGAGCTTTCCCCATTACATTTTCAAAACTGTCTTATGGTACCGAGGGTGGTCTGTATATGCTCATAATAATTAATTGCTCCAATTCAACACAGGCTATTTCAATAATCCGTTCTATTGAGAGTCTGACAATGTCTTTCCGCTCCTTATATTTCAGTTCATTACTGATCAGTATTAAAGAGCCACCATGTATGACTTGTTCTCTACTGAATGAACTACCAATCTGGTGACTATTTAAATTATAAATTAACTGATGACATTTTAGCCAATGTTCTGTAATGCACAGTATATCTATGTTGTCACAGTTCATGAATAACTCTATTTCCAAATCTTTACCTAGCATACCCTGTATATTTTGGTGTACTAAGGTTATAAGTTTAACATTTTTTGTATTTCGTTTAACATTTGAATGTTTAAAAGAATAAGTATTTAACAAAAAGTCTGAGCTAGAGGCATTCTCTATTGTACACTTATCTAAAAAAAATTGTTTGGAATGCTTTCCAAAGTCTTAAAACTATTTGCTTGCCCAATAGAGGCAATTTGGCAATCATTAGTTGGAATCATCATACATGTCTGCAAACTACAACTAGTATGTTGCCCAAAAGAGGCAGTCAGGCTAACCAAATTTTTGGTTGAGTTATTTATATACTATGATAATGCAACAGCTATTCTGTTTTTGTGAAATTTGGAAATACAATTGTACTTTTCTATAAAATAGTTATTATTTATATAATTATTGATGTCAATTACATGTAATTTGCTATTATATTGGGTCATCATATGCAGTGATAAATTTAATGCATATGTTGAATAATTTTGTTCATAGGACAAGTTTCTACTATATGGAAAAGTGAACAATACTAATTGCCTTACATTTAATAAACTCAGTTTTTGTACATTTTTTTGTAGTTCTTTTTTGTTCATATTGCTTGTCTGTCCTATAAATACAATTACAATGCTGTTAGGAGAAAATTTAAAATTACAAATATTCTTAACAATGCCCTGGTAAGAACAGGCAGGCAACATACAGTAGTTACTTATCTGATAATTCAAATATTTATTCAGTGGATGACACATATGTCTTCCAACTTCGTCACTAAACATAACAACATTACAGCTATTATTTTGTTGAGAATACTTATTAATTGTATTATGCTTTTTGACTTGGTCCTTACGTCTAATAGGTTTACATATGGATGATTCATCGTTAGTAATGGGTGACGCATTCACCTGCTGCCTGGATACCGACGAGCTGTCAACAGGCTGCATAGGCTGTGTGGTAGATGAATTCTTACAGTTACATATGTAGTTATTTGTCAAGGATTCGAACCTATCGTAGTTATATTTACTGAGATCGCAAAGTTCAGTCATTTTAAGAATATGTTCTTCGGTCTCCAGTTGAGCTTGCTCATATCTACTTTTTAGGATCTCATAATCTTCCGACAAGTTGTAGTATAATGTGTTGGCTATTCTCTTTGAGCAGTTGTAATTGTACTTCATGTTTTTCAATTAAATTTAATAATTGCAAGCGTTCTTTGCGTAATACTGTGTTGATACAGAAAATTTTATTTTTCCTTATTAATCTATTTGTTTTTTTAATATATCTATTAATTCTAGAGTATTTTCTCAGTTTATTTTTGCTAAGTAATAAATAGCTCTTTAAGCAATTGTCATTGTTGGATGTTTGCCCCAAAGGTTTGCCCCAACTAATATTATTTGCAATATTTCCGGTATTAACTAGCTCATCAAATAACGATTGTCTTCGTGAGGATTGGTAATCCTCGTTTTGAGCCTCAAGGGCCAATATGTGCCTACGGGCATTGCCCAGCTCTGACTCTAGAAAGTTACAGCGTTGTAAAGTGTTGTCAAATAAATTGCTTTCTTGGTCCATCTTATTAAAGAGCTTCTGTAAATTATCTCTTTGTTCTTCAATTTCAGTCGATTTTTTATATATGTCTGCCATTTCTATTTTCAAAGTTTTATTTTGATCCAGAATTTTTAAAAATTCTCTTTCGCTATCTTCTCTTTCTAATAAAAGTTGTTCACATTGACTTTCGTATTTTTTTAGTTCGTCTAGCGTTTACCCTAATTTGCTCTCCAGTTGGGGTCCGGGCTAATTACCACACTCCCACAGAATACCGGCGTGAAGTAGAGGCCTAGTGCCGCTATGTTTCGCATAGGTTAGTATCGAGTACCGGTGGCCACCGGTCGCCGTCTCGGCAATTTTGAGGGTAGGGACCTGTCCACTCTCTGACTCCGCGTAGATTTAGAGGACCGCGTCCGCATCTATGTGTGTGTCTACAGGTCCCATAGTGGTAACGCAGAAACATATCATCTCATGGGCTGCGTTCAAGCGGCAATTGACGACGTGCTTGCACAAATCCCCTCCGCTGAAGTCGTAGTCTTGGGTGATTTCAACGGGCACAATGCCGAATGGCTTGGATCACGTACCACAGACTGCGCAGGGCGATCTGTGCATAATTTTGCATTGGCGTATGGTCTGTCCCAATTGGTCGAGTCGCGAACGCGGCTCCCGGATGTGGATAGCCACATGCCGTCCTTATTGGATCTTCTGCTGACTACACATCCCGATGGTTACCAGGTCTTTGTCGACGCCCCTCTCGCAACGTCCGATCATTGCCTGGTCAGGAGTGTAGTGCCTATCTGACGCCAACGTCGCAGACCACCAGTGACCCGCCGCGTTAGGCACTACAAGTCAGCAGATTAGGATAGGATGCGTTCCTTTTTGCATCCTACCCTCTGGGCAGGGTTTGTTTCCCTTCGGATGATCCTAGTGCCTGCGCCGTTGCAGTAGCCGATGTGATACTACAGGGTATGGATATTTTTATATATATTATATATATATTTTTATGCGTATAGAGCTTGGGTTGTGGCGCTGGGCACAAAGGATCCAAACTGCACAGTTCTTAAAGGAAATACAACCGTGCCTCCAGATGTTTTAAGCGGCAAATCGCCCGTGCAAAGTCAAAACACGTCGTCAAAATCGGCGAGCAGCTTTCCAGTTACCCGACCGGAACACGCAAGTTCTGGTCGTTGTCGAAAGCTGCTCTTGGTAACTTCAGCCAGCCGTCCATGCCGCCATTGCATTTGAGGAATAACACCCTGGCCCATACGGAAAAAGAGAAAGCCGATCTCTTGTGCACTCTTTTCGCCTCCAACTCGACTCTTGACGACAACGGAAAAAGACTTAGAACTTTGACTTTGACTTTGAAAACTGTTAGGCGAGCTCTGTTTTCGTTGGACGTCAGGAAGTCGAGCGGGCCGGATGGCATTTCTCCAATCGTGCTTAGAACGTGTGCCCCTGAGTTGACACCGGTGCTAACGTGTTTATTCCTGCACTCTTATTCTAAAGGCGTAGTCCCTGACTCATGGAAGTCAGCCCTTGTCCATCCGATCCAAAAAAAGGAGACAGTTCGGATCCGGCAAACTACAGGCCTATTGCTATTACCCTGCACTCCAAAATCATGGAGAGCATAATTAGCCGTCACCTCTTGGTATACCTAGAGGGTCACCAGTTGAACAACGACCGACAATACGGGTTTCGCCATGGTCGGTCGGCAGGTGATCTTCTGGTATATCTAACACATAGATGGGCGGCGGCTATTGAAAGCAAGGGGGAAGGCCTGGCAGTTAGCCTGGATATGGCGAAGGCCTTTGATCGTGTATGGCACAAGGCGCGCGTTGCGTAGAGACGTCGTTTCATTGTGTGTCTTCTACCTCATTTATCACGGGGAGTGTTCCGAAGAGCTGTTTAGCCTGATTCCTACCGCCGAAATCCACCTCCGCACGACACGCCACAAGTTAGGATATCATCCTCACCATCTGGATGTGTGGCGGTCCTCCACAGTGCGGTTTTCAAGGAGCTTTCTTCCACGTACTACAAAGCTGTGGAATGAGCTTCTTTGTGCGGTGTTTCCGGGACGATACGACATGGGTACATTCAAAAAAAGCGCGTACACCTTCCTTAAAGGCCGGCAACGCTCCTGTGATTCCTCTGGTGTTGCAAGAGATTGTGGGCGGTGGTGATCACATAACAACCCGTACGCTCGTTTGTCCTCCTATTCCATAAAAAAAAAAAACAAAATTTCAAAGCAAAAATTTCCCGCTTCCTGGAGATAAAGAAGTAGGTGATCTATTTGTGACAATTTTTAGTTTTGTTAGATTTAGTTTCATTACATCACAAACTCTACCGAAAAATATCTTATTTATGTCAGTTTCGTAAACGCGTCCTTAAGAGGCGGGACTGTCTAAGTAGAAATTTAGAGTATGAAACGTGCAGTGATTTGATATAAGTTTGAAATAGTTGTAATTATTGCAGTTTATAATCCGGCTTAGTTTGAAAGCGAACAGTTTCTTGAAACGTAGTGGATTTTGGCTACCTCCGTTTTTGTAGTGAATCGCTTTTTTGTTAGAGAGTTTCGCTAGGCTGATGCGCGATGATTTTAAAGTGCTGGGTAAGGTACAGACCACGCCATAGACGTGCAATCGGACATTTATTTCACTTAAATAACTTACTAGAAAGAAAATATCCCAAAAAATATGCCACCAATTCGCGAACTTATTTTATCACAAAGGCCACCAAAAAAAATTTGTAACCCAAAACTACATTTAGTTTAGTATTGTTTAATAATGTAATATTTAAAAAAAATCTGTCATGAGGTGTCGAAATATGGGACATTTACCTTATCTGTTTCGAAATTGCCATTATGACATTTCCTCGATTCTGTTTAATTTCCTTTGGTGGTTTATTTCTTCTCTCTCAGTGTCATCAGAACCGAATTAAAAATGATTAAGTGTATTTGAAAAACTAGCACTGTAACAGTCTCGAAAAACAAAATCCGTGATATTAACAAAAATGTGATTTTAACCGCACTAGAAGAACAAGACGAAGTGAACTAATAAATACGCGAACCCCATAAATATTATGAAATGTGCTCCAGTCCAAGGTCGTTAAAGCTATTCTCAGTTGATCGCGGGCAACGATTGAGTGACGTAGTTTGTAAACATTGGTACGTTTGTAGAAAAACAACGGGAAATATGTCCAAATGTACTTCCTGACTTCTGAATACAATACAAGATTGTAGTTTCTCACATTCGATGTATTTCCCGCGCGTTCCAAAGGAACTTCGGGTATGTTCCGATATGCACTGCGAGCACTGCACAGTGCTATCACTGTGGAAAAATTCGTTCCGTTATGAACTGCCAGTATACTGCCGCAGTACCCTAGGGAAATATAGTCATAAATCGCCGCTATATTCTACTGTGAGCACTGGCGTTTTCGAGGCAAGGTACTCGCAGTACTTATAGAGCGCTAGAACGTGGGCCGGCTTGAAGTATTGCCGTGCTCTATGACGCCATGGGGTTTTTTTTAGTGGTAAACGCGCAAACTTGAGTCTTCTGGGGGTTAAATTGGACAAGGTTCAATTTACCCCATTCCGCGACCTTCTCGAGAGAGGACTCGAGATGTCGTGCCTTCTACACAATAACATCAATTTGACACAATCACAACATCAATAACATCCAGTAAGTACATGTAAGTTTTAATACTAGAATACAAAACGTATTTCACTCCAAGAGAACAGCACAGTAACATAATTCCGTAAAATCTTTTAAAAATAAATGAGACTATACTAAAAGAGACGTAAACCTCATTGAATACGAATAAAAAACTTGGCAAATCATGTTGCTTGTAATACAGATGACAATAATGACATGTTGACAGCCAGTGACAGCCATTTGCTATGAAATCAAGAGTACATAATATAAAGGAGTAAAATGGGTCAGCACAGTTTATTTTTAATATCCATCAAAACAATATACTACGCTTTATCATACAAATTATAGTTATAAAAGAAATAAGTACATACCTAAACAAATTCAAATATTTTATTCAAAATAGGTATTAAACGTCAAAATCTACCATCTATTCAAAAAGATGTGCCTAGCACCTAATAGGAAAGGGTTTAAGAGAGGTTCGAACGGTTGACTCAATTGGGAAGAGCGCTAGGACGGAACCCGAGAGGTCGCGGGTTCGAGTCCCGCATCGTTCATTAATTTTAGTATCAAATTTAATTTGTATAATTAATCTCAGAAGTGAATATATCATTTAAATAAAAGCAAATTGTTAAATTATTATTAATTATGTTATGTTCAGATGCTAGAGTATAAATAAATAAAAAGAGCTATAATATTCCTATACACATATTTTTACAGACATTAAAAAAAACTAGATGAACAAAAATTTTTTTAAATATTTGTTATTTAAAATATTAACAGACTCTATAAGAAGTTAAAAAGCCTCCTCTATTCTTCCTTTCTCCATTGGTGTCTATCCCTGGCTTCTCTCTGCCAATGTATCTGGTAAACGTTGCATATAAAATTAATAAAAAAAGTTTTGCAATAAAAAAAATTGGGTACAAAAAAGATAACGATTTACTCTCCCACCTACCAAAACATAGTTTCTCTATGAAAGTAGGGTGAATTGAAGTAGGTGACGAAAAAAGCTCGTGTGTACATCAATGCTCGCTCGTGAGCTCTCATGAGTGTTAGACAGACCAGCTGTTTAGACACGCTGGCTGGAGTGAGACAGGTCTGCTAACATAAAACTTACAAAAATAGAAAAATGTGTTTTTTTTTTTAAATAAAGACAAACTCTGATATAAACAACGACAGCACTCGTCATGTTCAAACTGATATTTATTCTGACTTTGATAGTGCTAGGTTCCAAAAAAATATAATATAGTTCATAATATTATATTGTACATATAATTAATTACTTGTGACGTTTATTGTTTTGCGTTAAGATCGTCTGATAGCGGGCAACGATCGTTGCCTGCTTCGTGTCAGCGGCTATGGGCAGATGTTTCTGGTCTTTTTATAGGAAGGACCATGTTCTATGCCACGTTTGGGTCGCTGATATTATTAATGGTTAAATGGCTTGAATAACAGTGTTATAGTTGCCGTATAGATTAATTTATGTTTATTTTATGAATTATAGGAGACTAAAGTACAATTGGTTTATTGAAATAAGTCTAAATGGTTAAAATGGTAAATGGTTATGAGCACACGCGAACCGATTGATGCTCGAATGTGAACCGGGGGAAAATGTAGAAATACGGCACGCACCAGAGCAACCGCTGCCAGGGCGCAACGTGATGTGCGATGCAACGCGATGTTCCACTCGTACAACTATGTACTTTTTTAAAAGCAACTTTCCTTAATTTTAGGGCAGCCAGTTTTGAATTCAACATTTTGGATTTTAATATTTGCTGGTATAACGGTAATAGTGATACAGTCTGTCAAAATTTCAGTTGTCTTACATTTTAGGGCTTAATAGGTACAGCCCTCTGACAGACCGGCAGAAGGACAACAGGCTCTTAATCGAAATTAATTAACTCTTTATACAGATAATATTGTGAAACTCTGAGCAAGACAGGTACAAACACTGGTATTTTAGGGATATTATGTGATACTGTCCCGTGATACTATTGAAACTCGCTCAACTTTTAGCGTGGTGAAATATTTTTTGCTGAACGTTTGAGCAACACACAAATGTTAAACTTTATAGTAATAAGTAATGCACGTTATGTAGTAACATACAACATATTATAATATTGATGAACGTACGAAAAAGGTGGTCAAAGCAGTAAGGGAGGGAATTCGAAAAAATCCTGTCGAAAAGCAAAAGATTTTATCTCGGACGAAGAAGATAGCACCGCATAGATAACAGACAAAAAGACCTTATTTAAGCTCAAAGCTCTAAGGAACTTTCCCAATTAGTCGACAGAGTGAAACGTGGACACTATCCGACTTCAGTAATGGTTTGATAGGGTATGAAGGGTATGCTATGAAGGAGTGACGAAGACATACTTTTGTGAAAAAAGTTTAGAAAACATCGGCACAAGTGTATCAAGATACCATTCTTGAGAAGGTAGTGTAGCCCTTTAACAACACCATGTTCAATAAACAAGAATGGTCCTTCCAGCAATACTCGGCGCTGGGTCATAAAGCTCGGTCTGCGCAGTCTTGGTTGGAAACGAACATTTTGGATTCCATCAGAGCTGACTGGCTGTCGTCTAGTCCCGATCTTAATCTGTTGCATTATGATTAATGGTCAGTTTTAGAGAGTAAGGCTTTCTCTAAACGCCATGATTATTTTAAGTCCCTAAAACAATCCGTACGATGGGCAGTGAAGAATATTCCCATGGAAAGAGTGCGTGCTTCAATTGGTAACTGGCCTCAACGTTTAAAAGACTGTATTGCAGCCAATGGAGACCACTTCGAATAAGCTTTTCATATTTTAAATTGTTTTTTATTTATGTATTAAACTGACACACTGTAAAATTAGTAAATGTTATTTGCAATAGAAATTATTTTTTCTCTATTTCAGTATTTATGGCAAGACTAGGTATCATCCAATGTACAATCAAATATGTGTGACACGTATGTACTTACATACGTAAACTTGCGTAAATCATCCAAATATATTATTTTGTCTATATTTTATCCCAAGATTCGTACAGATGTTGATAAAGCTGAATTTAATACTAATAATAATGATGGGATAATAAGTAAGGTAATGGAAGTAATTTTTAAGTATTAATATCTAACGCAGTCCAATTGAGTGAAATATTTTGATAAAAGTAATAATTAACGAATGGATTATTTTGGATCGAGTTAAAATAGTACGGATATTGATGAATGTAAGCTGAATTTTCAGTTATATCTGAGAGTTTCGGGCGTGTGGGTGCGCTACCCGGTATCATAACGACTTACTTCCAGCGATGTTTTATGAACCAATATGATATTATTGCGTAAATAGTGCTATGAAATGTGTTTAGTTAAGTGATGTAAAAAGTGTATCATTTCAGATCTAATTTATTTCATTCCATTGGAAATTAAATTTTAGTGCAATTTCTAAGCATTATATGGTTGTTCGGTTACACAAATTTCATACCTATATTATGATATTAATCGATTGAAGTAAAGGTATTTTATATTCTATTGACGTAATGAGCGCGGTAAATCATCCGAAATAATCACCCTTTTCAGAAATATAATAAGAAATAAATATAATTAGAAGCATAACAATGGATGTTAATATTTCCTGTTAAGATTCCTAGTACACCATATTCATAAAAACATGATGCGATATCGAATACTTGGTTCCCGGTTAAGTAAAACTTTTTTTTTCTTATGAAGCAACAGGAGATAAGTGCTCATTTGCAACACTAGAGGTTTATTGGCCTTTAAGATTATGTGGGTAGTTTTTTTTTCACTTCATGTAATCGCCAAGACGAAACGAGGGAAAGTACCGTTCCGGAAAGCGTGTCGTTACATTTGAGAACCGTCATTTCCGCGGTCCTGAAATGATGCTTCTAAAATGTTCAGTATAAAAAGTCCTTAAAATTCATATGAGACTGTTTCTAAACTTTTATGTTACTCTACGTTGAATTCCAATAATATCTATGAAAAGGTAATAATAATAATTGATAATAATATAATACTTTGTTACTAAGATGTAGAGATTTTAGAGGCAGAGCTTTTAGGTAGAATTAAAGGGGTCCCAGGTTCGAAACCCGGTTTGTCTAAACTTTTGTATGACGAATATTAATATTTGTTTCCGAGTCACCAGTCTGGTACGCATAACACAGCACATGCTTAATGTCCCTAATTTCGGGCCAGATAATATTTGTAAAGTGTGTCAATTAAAATAATAAATCGCATGTGCTTAAGACCACACGACTAAGTAAAAATAAATATAAATTTATAAAATAATCAAGAAATCACCGTTCGCGTAATGCTACTGTTCATTCGTAAAGCCCTAGTTACGCATTCCATAGCTTACTCACTAAGTTAAGAAATCATCGTTCGCGTAACTCTAACGTTCGTTCGTAACGCTCTGGTCACGCATTCACCAGCTTGCTTCCCAAGTCAAGCATGCGAATGCGAAAAATTTTAGAACAGGGGCCATTGACTGTCATTGAAGAAGGAGCTCAGATATGTGACCACTGACACCAACCCATGTGCTCTACCCATCTCTTCTACTAGTAATCGCGTAACTGACAGTGATATTCAATATTAAAAGTCTGTAATATTGACAACCAATATTACTCTTTTATAAATTCAACTGCAATTTCTTATCATTTCTTCTCCCCATGTCAACTGATGATGATGTCCCCACGACCCCTTTACGAACTGATTTGGCTTCATGACGTTTACCTAGTGCTGTTGCAATATTTTATGTAATTATGGTTAATAAATAATATATTTCTATTTCTTACAATATGAAATATTTTTATTGGTATTTATCTTTCATTGATCTATAGTGCAACAAAATATTATTGCCAAAAGTAAATTTTGTAAGTAGTGTGTAAGTAGGTGTTTATTTTACCATTAAAAATGTTTGAATAATCGACATGACGCTGTTTCATCAACACGTCTGTGTACTTTGCGTGAACTCCTCTAGATATATTTTCATAGATATTACTGATTACCCTTTTCAACCATTGTCTCGCCTGGAATAGCCTATAAAGCTAATGTTCCTTGTGCAGTGTTTCGGGGACGATACGACATGGGTACCTTCAAAAAAAAATCCTTAAAGGCTGGCAAATGTGGGAGGCGGTGTTAACTAAACACCAGGTGAACCATACGATCGTTAGTCCACCTTTTCCATAAAAAAATCCTTACTTAACAGTGATATGTGTTTTCTCTTGATATCCTAAAAGAGCGCAGAATATGTATTTATATATTACTGTGTAGTAATATCTACTCCAGCCGCAGATGTACTGACGCCATCGTTGACGCTTTCATGATTTTACGTGCCCGGCACCATTTCAGTCTGTAATATTATGGTGTTATTAAGTATCACTAGATTGTTGCTTTGAGAAGCTCTTTCTTACTGTATACAACCTCCATATTGTGTTTTGCTATTTTACTAGTACAGGCCAACTCAGTAATGTTTTAATATTTTTTGGCTAAACACCCGCTATTGCCTCTATATCTTGGTCTGTATTTTTATACACACAATGGATAGAATTTAACGAGAGCTGCCGATTGAAATATAAACAAGCATTATTAGCCGGTAAAGTTATTCTAAACGCACTAAAAATACTTTCAAATGGTGGTGCTCCTTCACACAATACGCATTTTTTTGATTCTTTAGCTATCGAGATATATCATTAAAGATTGGATGTTACTGATAGATATGTTGCCTCGAATTATTGAAGCGATTTGTCGTTATGCGTCTGTGTATGTCTTTATAAATTATTTGTTAATATAATTACAGTACGTTTTAGTGTGACGTTAGCTAATAGTTGCTGTATAAACAGTATAACAATTTTTTATTTTATTTTTAACACTTGCAAATTTTTTTATAACAGTAAGGGATGAGACGAGCAGGACATTCAGCTGATAGTAATTGATACGCCCTGCCCATTACAATGCAGTTCCGCTCACAATTCTTGAAAAACCGAAAAACTCTTCCGCTCGTCACCTTGAGACATAAGATATTAAGTCTCATTTGCCCAGTAAATTCACTAGCTACAGCGCCCTTCAGACTGAAACACAATAATGCTTCCCCATTACTGCTTTACGGCAGAAATAGGCGCCGATTTGGTACCCATAATCAAGCCAGTACCCATATTTTATTGTTCCAAAAATAAATGATGAATTTATATGAGATACTTTAGTTAGTGTTTGGCTGTATTGTCATTCACAGCAAACAAACTAACGTACACAGTAAGCTTGTATTCAAAAATTTTGTCTCGAATCTAAATTCAAATCATTTCAATGAAAACGTTACGTCATACTGTTAGAATGTTATTCGATTAAAGCAATATTAGACCACGTAAATCTTCTACCAGTACATGTAGTTGAAATATGAATCCGTACAACTTAAATTTATTTAACAAACGAGATTCACAATTAATGTATATCGATACGTCATATTTACAAGCAAGAACAAAAACACAATAAGCATTGCTTATCTTGGCAGCTGTTCCTTTAAGAAATAGTAAAAGCGTAGCGTGTATACGTGAACCCAGTCATAAATAATAGAGTCGAGAAAAGTGTTTTCGTATATAGTATGTATAAACTTGTAATAAATTCTCTACGGCTGAACCATTTGTTTCTGGCTGGTTTGGTAACATTAAAACAAATTAGTAAAATATACCTACTGTTATTCAAACAGAACAAAATGAAAAGAGCGCAAAAAAAATGCTGGAGAGATTCTTGCGCTGCTTCTTCTCTCTCAGAGCGCCATTTGTTTCCGAAGCTAGTTAGAAATGACATCATAAAGAATTCTAAAGGAGTCAATTTTGATAAAATAAATGCTTTTTAAGCCTTTTTATCTATTTATAACTATATTTACAATACTATGATTACATTAAATTAAAACTGTCATTAAGGGGAAGCAAGTGGCTAGGCTAGTCGCTAAGATAGTACTCTGTACATTCTCCGCGCCTCTGTGCCCCACGGGCCAAGTGTCTCGACATCAAACGGCACAAAGTTATAAGACTCACTGAGACCGACTGTCGAAGCAGCAGTAAAATGTTGTTTAACTCGCAATAAGGTTAGTTATTGTTTATTAGGAGTTTTTACCGCCGTCATAATAATTCATTCGGATCTCTATTGCCAACAAATGATGTGATAATAATCAAAAACAACTCTTACTTAAGTAAGCGGCCGGAATTGATCAAAAGTAAGACTGTGGTCTTCCATAACATTAACGATAGACCACACACATTATAAATAATAATAATAATATTGACACAATCTTACATAAATTATCTTGCCCCAAACTAGTAAACAACATTCATATTCATCATATAAATGATTGCACTTACCTGGATTCGAACCCGGGACCTCTAGCTCAGTAGGCTGGGTCATCAACCACTGGGCTTTAGTCAAATATATTTACCCACTCAGCAAAAATTAAGAGAATTTAGCTCGGAGGTATTAATGCATCTGCCATGTAGCTCTGACCTTGCACCTGCAGATTTCCACCTGTTTCGATCTCTTCAGAATTATTTAGACTCTTCACAATTGCCAGGTTAACAACAAAAAGGCTGCTTGCCGCGTTTTTTGATGTGAAGTCCCATAAATTCCACAGCAACAGTGTCACAAACTACCTACCCAATGCCTAATGTTATCGAAAAAATAAATTTAAATACCTTAAAATAACTGTCTTGAGTTTTCATAATCTAAAATGCGAAGACGCCTTTTCCTCAACGTATTATAAAAGAAAATATTGACGTTAAAGAAGTTTCTTGGATATCGCCACACTCTGAGATCCATGTGTCTTACTGCTAATATTGTTTGAGTTACTTATATTTTATTTTTTTTATTTTTTTTTATTTATTTCATCAATTACCTACAGCTTAGACTTTAGAGTATTGATTTACATAGTTACTTTTTACAAATAAAAGACTATTATACAAATGATTTAAGTTTTCTTTAGTGTTAATTTCGCCAATATTTATTTTTAAACAATTCGACACGTGTTTCGCCTCTACACGAGGCATCTTCAGGGCGTGTTGTCTCGCCAAAATCTGGCACGAGACTCTCGTGTCTCAGGATGCCTCGTGTAGAGGCGAAACACGTGTCGAATTCGTTTAAAAACAAATATTTGCGGAATTAACACTAAAGAAAACTTAAATCATTTGTATAATTATGTATTTCCGCAAAGTAACGCCTACTTCAATAAAAAACTATTTACAAATACTTTTAAAAGTTTACATAAACAAAATAAATTTACATTTTCATTATCGAAATGTTACGATGCCGTGTTGTTATTATTATGGCAAGATAACGGCGCTTAATATTTGCTGTACTTATAACCGTACCGTAAAGCAGTAAGAAAGATTTGATACGAAATACTGGGGACAATAATTTGGCAATAATTGTTATATACAAAGTTCCATAAGACCGACTTCCAGAGGGCGTCTACGTAACGTAAACGTCTACATAATCCATTATCAAGTGTTATTTTATGGATATCTGCAATACTGACCTTATTTACATACAATTTTGGACGTAGACCATGCCTTAATCTCTAAGTTAATAAAGTTTCAAGCAAACCGACTTAATTCTGATATATAATGAAGCAATAGTTCCATAAGACCGAATTCCAGATGGCGTCTAAATACGTAATCCATTATCAAGTGTTATTTTATGGACACCTGCAATACTGGCCTTATTTTTGTACAATTTTGGACGTAGACTATGCCTTAATCTCTAAGTTAACAAACAAGCACAAAACGACTCAATTCTGCTCGTTAATCAGGCAATAATTAAATATCACTTTCTATAAATTGTCTCAAATTTAATGTAATTTACACTGATCAGTCCATACTGATCCATATTCCAGAAATTGAAGTCTACGACTTAAGCAATGTTTTCACTACTACAGAATATCTTATCTAATCTCAACAAGAAAAACTGGACTACTGGGCTATTTTTTGATCTTTCAAAGGCTTTCGACAGAGTATCTCATCCTATATTAATTAAAAAACTTAAAGGTCATGGTATACCCTTGAATGGTTAACTTCATACCTTTCAAACAGACTTCAATATGTTATCATCACGAAACCTGATGAAAATAACGAGATGAAGTCATACGCATCTAACCATAAATTAACTAAATATGGGGTTCCTCAGGGAAGTGTTCTTGGCCCGTTTCTATTTCTAATTTATATTAATGACATTATAAACATAACAAAATACAAATGTGTCCTCTTTGCAGACGATATTTCTATAGTTGTGGCTTCTGACAAAAATGTCTCCGTAAGTAATCATGAAGCTGACATAAACATAACGATGAATTCAATTAGTCAATGGATTAGACATAATAACCTTAAGATAAATCTGGCAAAGACAAATAATGTTCAATTTAATGCAACTAAACGCGAAATCCCAATTCTAAATGTTAATTATAATACCACCACTGTTAACACAGCAAATTAAACAAAGTTTTTGGGATTGCTCCTGGATGACACCATTAGATGGGAATCATATATTGCTAACGTTTGTAGCAAGATCAACAAATTTGTTTATGCTCTTCGGCAAATAAAAAAAGTTACTTATTTACAAACAACATTATTAGCTTATCACGCTTACATTGAGTCTGTTTTGCGTTACGGACTGTTCTTGTGGGGTAATTGTACAAATATTTCTAGGGTTTTCATATCGCAAAAAAAATGTGTGAGAGCTATTTGCAACGTGCCACCTGATGAGTCTTGCAGACCTCTGTTTGGAAAACTTGGACTATTACCACTTGCTTGTCTTTATATCTATGAACTGTGTGTATTTGTGAAATTCAATAATGATTTATTCAAGAATGTTTGTGACACTAACCCTCAGAGAAACCGCCGGGATCCAAATAGACTAATTTTTGACGAAATCCCACTGACCTTGCAGTATGACAAGAGTTGTCTTGCTATGAGTGTCAGAATATACAATAAACTGCCCATTAATTTAACATTATTAAATAAAAGACTTTTTAAGAATAAACTTAAACACTGGTTAAGTGAGCGACTATTTTATACGATAAATAAATTTCTGAACGCGAGTAATGTCATGACATAAAATGTGAAACTTTTTGTTTATAATTAATTAGGCAATATTTATTATTATTATGTTAGTCTGTTAGTACTTTATTATTATGTGAGTCTGTAATTCTGTATTATTTTTTAGTATTATGATAATTAATATTTATTGTTTCTGACATGTATATCTAATCGTATATCATCTAATCTTGTTATGTGTTATTTACCTTATACTATTTACTGTATTAAATTAATTTGCATGCCTAGTTAAGCCTGGCGCAACATGTGAAACTGTAATATTATACCATCGTAACATACCATGTTTATACGCAAATAAAGAATTTGATTGATTCATTGATAATAGAATTTGATTGATTGATATAAGATCGAATTTTGGAAGGTGTTTGTATAAATAATCTGTTATCAAGTGTATTGTATGGAAACCTGGAGTACAGACCTTATTTATTTTTTTATAATTTTGGACTTAGACCACGCCATTATCTCTGAGCTAATAAACAGACAAGCAAAGCGACTCAATCCTGATCGATAATGAGGCAATTGTTATATACATAGTTCCATAAGACCGAATTCCAGAAGGCGTCTACGTAGCAAAAACGTCTACGTAATCCATTATCAAGTGTTATTTTATGGATATCTGCAATACTGACCTTATTTACATATAATTTTGGACGTAGACCATGCCTTAATCTCTTAGTTAATAAAAAGTCAAGCAAACAGACTTAATTCTTATATATAATGAAGCAATAGTTCCATAAGACCGAATTCCAGATGGCGTCTAAATACGTAATCCATTATCAAGTGTTATTTTATGGACACCTGCAATACTGGCCTTATTTTTGTACAATTTTGGATAGCAAGCCTTAATCTTTGAACTAACAAACTGATAGACAAATCGACGCTGCATTCTAAATTGATTGATTTTATCTAATCTACCAGGGTATCAGAACGTCAGCGGAACTCAAGTGGCATTCCATATTAGAAGCAAAATTGGTTGATAATCGAATGGTAGTACTAGTTACTAGCTACCCACACATGACGAATAGAATTATTTCGAGACTGATTAATAAATTTCAATCCATTTATTCATAACATAACAATTTTGGAAGAAAAAAGATCATATGATATTATACTAATTACTCTTTCTGTAACTGAAACTCAAATGTTTTTGAACATTCAAGGAGGTTTCAATTGAGCGCTTTTGAATCCGTATTGCTTCTTTTCATTTAATATATAGTCGCGCATCACTGTGATTTATTCTGATAGCATTATTAATGTCATAAAAGAAGGAAGAAATGGTACGCGATTACTTGACGACGTCACACATTGAATTACTGGATCACAAAATAAAAGAAAAATTTCGAGGAAATCGATTCAGTGACGCCGAAGCAGCTGAGCTGCGTGTCAAAAATACAAAAATTTGTCAAAAAAAAAATATGGGTGGGGTATTTATGGGGTCACCATCATTTAGAGGTATGAAAAATAGATGTTGGCCGATTCTCAGACCTATGATGACTATATGACGATATGCACACAAACTATTAAATTTAAACATTGTTGTAGCCGTTTCGAAGGAGTTTGGTAACAAACACCGGGATACGAGAATTTTAATATATAAGATAAAGATTTAGTTCCAAGGTAATGCTTGATTATATTATTATTATTATCAAAATTAACACCTCGATTCGTGACAGTCTTCTTATAGTAAGGTTAAGAAACATTTAATGGATTATATGTTTACAGAAGTCTTAAGATAAATTCATTTTCGTTACAACAATTTAGTATACCTAGTCTTGCCATAAATACTGAAATAAAGTCAAAAAGAAATCTATTGCAAATAACATTTAGTACTTTTACAGTGTGTTAGTTACCTCATTATAATTATAACTCAATGAACAATCATATAAAAACGACAGATTCTAAATTCAAATGTAATATTTTGTTTATTTTTAATAATTGTAACAGTATTTATGGCCAGACTAAGTATTTTGTGTTCATATATTACAAATAAACATGCATAGAATAAGATCTTTTCTCTGTATAAAATAAGCAAAGATATTAGTTTCAATGCTACAATAATATTTGTCTTATGCGTTTATATCAATCGTTTCCATCAATAACCGATAATAAGATTAAGCTTGGTCCGATAACAATATTATCATTCATAGCGATTATCAAAACACATAAGTACACTCATATTTTCACGCGTAAAATGTTTTCATATCGTCCATAAATTAGATTTATCGTTAAACTTGTGCCTCTGTGATTGTTCGTTTACAATCAATAATGAGTGAACGTCTAAAATGCGTGTAAATTGTGTGATTCCGGAGTGTTTATGTGTTGTGTTGATGTGTGTGATAGTGACGTGTCAGTACAACGAGTTCTATGGACATCATCATATGGAGAGAGGACACACTCTGAGTGTGAGTATAAGTACAAACAATATTTTTCTTATTTATAAAACCTAGGGCCACGCTGAGGCAGCGATACGTAATTTTGAGGTAAATGTGTTCGTGGTTCCCGCCTGTAGTTACTATTAAAGCTTCCGGTAAATTCAAATTCAAATATTTTTATTCAAAAATGGGATGTGACATGATTTATTGAAAGTCAAAAAGAATGCGTCAGATCTGTGAAGAATCGGCGCACCAAAATCAGCGGGCTTTTTTTCTCAACAACAAATATGTTTACAAAGTTAATATTGTACAATTAAACTTATTAATAACATCTTGACTGTTGCCTCTCAATACATTCCTGATAATGTTATGTATGTACATAGGCACATAAGTGAAATTGCTAGAAGCTGTCATAGTCATAATTTTAACACCAGGAACCAACATAAACTTATAATGCCTACTACTCGGCTAAGTCTAGTTAGGAATTCTTATATGGGGCGTTGTATATGCTTTCACAACAAGATCCCAGAAAATATTCAAAACAAATGTATAACCAAATTCAGAAGAACTGTTAAAAAACGTTTGTGTGGTAAAGGTTACTATAACATAAATGACTTTCTAAAACATACCACAGATTAGGAATTGAGCGACCACCCTCGGGCTATTAAATAATAAATTTTATTCTACGATTTTCAATATGAACATATTTTGACAAAAAATAATTAAAAAATTTAAAAAGAAGCTCGCCGAACTTGTTGCGCCCGTTCTTCTTACATACTTTTCGAATGGGTGGTATGGTTATTGACTTTCAATCAAATTCTATGTTATATCCAATTTTGAATCAAAATATTTGAATTTGAATAAGGAATAAGTTGTGCAACAGCCGTTTTGAAAGTATTCTAATTAAACTGTAAAGTTTATAAATATTTGAAACAAATCGTGAAATGGCTAAAGAGTATATCATTGTACAATACATCGAACATTCAAACAACAAGAACAAAATACATTCCTTTGGCGAGCAAGTAATTATTTTAACAAACTGTCTAAGGATAATATAATCGATCTTTTTCAGACTAACTTTATGTCAGCTAGGAGCATGTTAAGCCGGCGTTTATTTAATAAATATTAAGATAGTAGTTAAAAGTAGAACTGTAATAACACTGAATCTTTACTTGTGTATTAACTATTTTAATTATTTTAAGCTGTGCATTGAACTTTAGTACTATACTTTAGTGTTTATTAGTATCGTTGAATTTAATTATTCCGTCACTACTGGTTACAATTGGCTCACAGTTATGTAAATGTAAGATAATAATGAGTCACTTCCACTTTTTGTAACGTTAAGTATGAAAGGAATATACCTGTATTATCTTTATCAATATTTACAAAGAATCGATTATCACAACGACACAAATAATGTTATCAATGATATGAGCATTAAAAGGCTTCATTCAGCAATTGTAATCAAATATAAAAGGCATGAATAAAGTGTTTTTGTTGTGTTAAAACAAAATATTATTTTCAAAAATCATACTATCATGTTCTGTTTTAAGTTCCTCTTCTATTGTAAGAAATTCGGTTATGCTAGGTCTAGCCTACAGAAATATTACAACACTTAGATACATTGGATGAGTTAGATATTCTAAGGCATTTTTGCCATCTATCTATTACAAGAGTAGTAGCACAATAGACATATGTTGTCGATTGTGATGAAAATGAAAAATTAAAATGAAAAAAAAATTAATTACGTAAACTTACAAAAAGCATCTGTAAATAGTCATAAAATGTTCACAAGTGCGGAAAAGCGTCAAAATCTAAATTACGTAAGTAATTAAAAATATGTCAGTGGATGCTACATGGTCGCAGTGACTCGCGATATACATAGTACCGTACTCCAAACTTCTTTATCCTCAATATATTCCTTAATATTATAGTAACTTTTTCCCAGAACAGTTTTTATATAGTATGTATTGAATGTTTTGTCAGGCAATTATGTTATGGTAGTGGGGAACTTATTATAGAATCTAACAGAATTTCCCAAAAATGAGTTATTTGCCTTAGTGCTTCTAAAGTAGATAGTGGTGGTAGGCAAGTCTTTTTTTATGACAAAACAAGTACTGACCCCGTAAACTTTGCTTTGCCATCTTTTTGCCATATTAATTAAGTACCCCGCGCCCGTTCATTGTATGAATTGTCATAATGTAATGAAATGTCATTGAGTGAATTATTTGTATTGCAAAAATGCAGGTATTTCTCAGTTTGAAAAAAAATTTCGGAGGTATCAAATACAAAATATGTTGCATCTTATGGTATAAGTATTATTCCGATCGGTTCAGTAGTTCTTGCAGTATAACCGAAGGAAAAAAACCGCTCTCCATTTATTAGCAGGTATAGAAGTGATGAGTGGGTAAAGGCAATCTAACCCAAACACAAAAAGTTTAGTCTCGCGCGATGATAATATGACAGACCGCTTATATGTAGCTACGTCATGTCCTAGTACTTCTAAGGCCCGGTATCCACGAAATAGGAGAGGAGAGGAGATGTATTTTGATAACCAATCAGATTTCGTTATTTCCACATCTCCTCTCCGCTTAGCTTCGGTGGAAATGGATCAACTGGAGAGAAGACGACGTGTCTCGGTTCGGCAGAGTGGAGATGTGTGTAGGCGGGCGACCGGGCGGCGCCTTTTCCAGAATCTATGTTTCCTTCGATAGTTTTAATATTAATGAATTATTTGTTTTTCTTCAACTTCTAATTCCTCTTCCACAAGCAAGTTAAAATATAACTTTTGGAACGACTTGATCTCTTCCTTTCGTAGACATCACTTGACTGATTTCTTCTCACAGCTCACATCACCGCTATGCACAGCTCACATCTCCTCTCTGTGTTGTTGGAAATAACCTGACAGCTTCGTGGCCTATCTCCTCTCGTCTCCGCTTTGGTGGATACCGGGCCTAAAGCCAGGCAAATGTACCGTTAGCAAACAGACAACTACCTGGTGAAGTCACGCAAGGCAAGGTCAAGTTTCAACACGCGAGGGTTATTTTTTTATAAAAAAAGTGACGAGATAGGTGTTCTCCAGATGGTAAGGAAGCCCCCTGCCCATTACAAAACTGTGTCGCTCGGGAATCTTGAAAAAACGTGACTTCGAGGCATGTTAAGTATCATTAGCCCAGTGACATCAGAAGATACGGTGCCCTTCAAATCGAAACACAATAATGTTTGAACTTAGTCCTCAATCTGTGCAAAGAAGCTGGTAATACCTAGGTAACACTGAAAATGTTTAGAAAATGAAAAACGGCTTGAAAATGAAAAATGTAGAAAGTTGCCAATACTTTTATTGTTTTTCGAAGTAATCTCCGTTCCTCTCTACACATCGTCGCATTCGATTGAACCACTGAGAAAAGAAGTGAGCTCATTCTTTCTTAGGGGTCTCTTCTGTGGCATTTTCGTACGCTTTCACCGCATCTTCAGGACTCGTAAAGCGAATACTTCGAATGTTATCGTTAGTTCTTTTGAATAAATAAAAGCCGCAGGGCGCCAGTTCAGGACTGTATGGCGGATAACTCATTATCTTGACACCTGCCATAATCAAATATTCAACAGTCCGTTTTGCGGAGTGCGCTGAAGCATTGTCGTGGACGTTCGAGGGCACATGCAAACAGCGATTGACATACCAGTCTGCAGTAACTGTCCTTCCATCTTCTAGCACACGACGTGACGATTTCAAATACAGCATTTGAGTCACCGCCGTTGAACTTTTCTAACATTTGGCGACACTAGTCCATGCGAAGGTGTTTCTGGTCGTCGGTTAAAGTATGGGGAATCTATCTTGTACAAAGCTTCCTGACGTTCGTGTTATATATTTTGAACTTCACTCATACCACTGCCTAGGCTTGCCCATATCTATTGATAGGTCACTCTCTTATCTTCCTCTATCATGCGTCGCACAGCACTGATAATATCTTCAGTAGTCGCTGTTAAAGGACGTCCGATAATTGAGATTGCTACGTCCACGCTTAAACTCGTTAAACCAATTGTAAATAGTGGCACGAGATGGGGCTTCATTAAGAAATGCTAATTGCAGCCTATAATTTTTTGTTTTTTAGCTTTGTTGTTGAGTAAGCCCACAACGAAAGTCATAATAAATCATTGATCGAAAATTTTCTCTCGTTTGGTTCATTGTCACGTGTAATAAAAGATTTCAATAAAAGAACAATTCACAAAAAGAAATAACAAATGAATGCAATATACTACATTCGGTTACCGAATAGTCTAAAACTGAAATTCAAAATAAAGTTTTCATTAGCAATGTTTCTAACTGGCCAGTTTTAAACATTTTCAGTGTTACCCAAGTATAAGTCTACTTTTCTTTGCTTCCATTGTATCCACACTACTGTTCACAATGAGTCACAAACTGCCTAAAATAGTCTTTACAAATGTCTATGTTATTTTATCTTTTTACTGTTACTGTTAACGTTAATTAATGACTGTGATCAAACTTATCATAATGCTTTTAAATTTATCACGTATATGTCTAGTGTTAAGTCATAGCCACATATAACAAAATTTAAATGTTCAGTACTGCCTTGTTGTTTGCTTTTCACACTCTTCATTTATATACTATCTATATAGATATAATATATATCAGATACCTATCATGTCATCATTTTAAGAAATCCTCCAATTGTTTTATTAATTCTTTGCTAGTTTGTTGCCTGTATTTTTTATATAATAGGGGGCAAACGGGCAAGAGGCTCACGTGATGGGGAGAGGTGAGGCAACCGCCCATGGACATCCGCAACAACAGGTGTGTCAAGAAATGCGTTGCCGGCCTTTAAGGTATGCTTTTTTCTTGAAGGTCCTTAAGTCGTATCTGTTTGGGAAAACCGTAGCCGGTAATTGATTCCACAAAGTGGCTGTGCGAGGCAAGAAATTTCTAACAAAACGCGCGGTTGTGGAATGCCAGATGTCTACGTGGTGCGGGTGGTACTTTGCACGTAATGTCCGGTGGTGGAATTCGGCCGCTGGAATCAACCCGAACAGCTCCTCTGAGCACTCCCGGTGATAAATGCGGTAGAAGATGCAGAGAGAACCCACATCTCTACGCAATGCCAAAGAATGAAGCTGGTCGGAGATGACTTGATCTTGAATGTATACACCCATAAATTTAAAACTCTTAATTAAAAGCATTGCCATGCTGTGAAATACATCAAATACTATTTATTTTATTTCGCTCAACTCTACATTGCTTACTTTACATTACATGTTATTTAATTTTTTATAATTGGTATTGCCTCCTCGAGCTCTGATTACAGCTTCGAGCCGGTTTGGCATACTGAACACCAGGTTTCGGAGCCGATGTTGGGGAATATTCTCCCATTCTTCTACCAGGGCCTGCTTTAGTGCCCTGAGGGTAGTAGGTGGTGGTCTGCGATTTCTGACTAGCCTCCCAAGCTCATCCCAGGCGTGTTCAATCGGGTTGAGATCAGGACTTCTTGATGGCCAAGCCATCACACTTATACCGACCTCTTGAATATACTCTTGTACGCGTGCCGTGCGAGCCGTGTGTGGCCGGGCAATATCATGCATCAGCATCGATCCATCACCCATATTTGCTAAATACGGCCCTGCATACTCATTGAGAATCTCTTGAGCATATCTTTACCCAGTGAGGGTGCCATTTTCTATGGCTACTAGCTCTGTGTGACCTTCTGAAGATATGCCAGCCCATACATGTACACTGCCTCCACCGTATTGGACTCTTTCTGAGATGCAGGCTTGAAGGTATCGCTCACCAGGTCGCCTGTAAACACTTCGCCTTCCATCAGAAGTGTAAAGGGAGAATCGAGACTCATCTGCAAACAAAATTCTTGACCATTCTTCTTCATCCCACTGCATGTGTTCACGGGTGTATCGCAGTCTCGCTACTCGATGCTGTCTCTCGAGTTTTGGGCCACTCGCTGGTATTCGGGGTTTCAAATTTGCTTCAGCAAGTCTTCTTCTCACTGTACTGTCACTAATGTAGTCCCTCCGGGTCTGAAGTAGCTGTTGCTGGACTTCAACTGCATTTTGGTGGCGATTTCTTAACACAGTGGAAATAATATAACGATCTTCTCGGGCACTGGTACACCTGGGTCTGCCATTACAAGGTCTCCTCAGATGGTGTCCAGTCTCTTCGTCCAGAAGGTATTCTGGACCGTTCGTACCGTCACACCCACCATTCTTGCAGTGCGACGCATACTGATGCCTAGTTCCAGAAAAGCCATGATCCTAGCACATGCTTCAACTGAAAGAGGCATGATAAATAAATGTTATGTGCTTTTAGCATACATTTTTAAAACAAGACCCTTCTTCTCAACAACAAGATCTTGAAAAAAATTTAAAACAGAAAGAAAAATGTGAATGGTAAAATTGTAATTCGGAAAAGTCCACTTTGAAAAAGGAATGGTTTTGTTTTTGATGTTTTTTTTCAGCCAATTCTTAAAAGAAGGTTACCGACTATAATGTTTTTATGTACAAAATTAAATTCTCTTTGGAGTCCTTTTTATTTCGAAAATATTTCGGGTGAACTTAAAACGTTTTCCCAATTTTAAAAGTGTGATACTTACTTTTGAAGGCCAGTGTAGTATATTCATCATTTTAGATTGTTTGTGTGACATTCAACAAATTTAAAACTTAAAATTAATAAACAAAAGTTCAAAACAAAAATGTTAAAGAGAAATTAATTTTCTATTAAAGATTTCGTCATAGCGCTGTTGATTATCAATTAAGGTACTTCTGGTCATCAAGATTAATTTTATGACAGGGATAAACTAATCGTAGTTGTATAGATGTATGGGTGAATACAACTTAGTTATTTACATGGTTACTGATAAATTAAATTTCTGTAGAAAGAACAATAATGTTTACACATTACTGCTTCACAGCATAGAAAGCGCCATTGTAGTACCCATAATCTAGCCGGCATCCTGCACAAAGTTGCCTCCCACTGATATGAAGATGTTAGGACTAATCAATTCATACATACTGGCTGACTACGAAGAGAATATTTTTTAAGGTAGGATGATGTAGGATGATAAGAAAGAACGACACTAACTTCTAAGACACCTCCCATATAAAGCTTTTATTAAACTTACCAGGTTTAGTAACACAGGCAGATTAAAGTATATTCCTGATATTTGAAACATGACAGATGTACACAATTTTAGCTGTATGTGGAAAAATTACCATAAAAGCCGAACCGTTGAGGATATCTAGATGATGAGGATGATATGCAAGTCAGGAGGAATCGTGTCGCTAGACTCCTCGTTTTATATGCAGTAGCAGAAACATTATGAAAGCTCTTTGAAGCTATTGGTGGGCCGAACGTGATTTCTTTGGTTAATGTACGTAATTCTTTTGAAACCACAAATTAGTATTCAGACATTAATTATATGAATAAATTTAATACAAGATTTCTCGTTGTTTTGTTTACTTTATCGGATGTAGATTAATGACTTTCTGTAAATGCTCTCCAAAAGCATCTAGACTTTTAAAACGTTTGGGTCTATTTGTAGATCATATGCGAATAAATCAGTTATTTTTAAGTTTACATCAGCCATCTTAGCCAATATACATCAAAATATTGTTATTTTTATCATTTAATGACTAGGGCAACTTCGGACGTGCAGATTTGGTGTCTCTTGATTAATTAGTAACTAAAAGCTAATAACTTATTTTAACTAGAGCTATCGGTGATAGTCTCGTTCAATGTGGTGTACCCGCTTCAATGCTCCGCTTCGCTAGCCGAATTTTTAAAAGAAATAAATAACCAATAAAAAAAAGTAGCCATAAACCATCTAGGATAAATTTCGCATTGAATGGTGGTAGTTTCATGTTGATACGATCAGTGGTTTTTATTCGTGAAAGTGAATTTATTTATTTATTTATTTAGTCTCGCTTAAAGTCGAGAACGGCTGGACCGATTTGGCTAATTTTGATCTTGAATTATTTGTGGAAGTCCAGGGAAGGTTTAAAAGGTAAGAATAAATATGAAAGTGTTCGGAATTAAATAAAAGCAACAATTTTGTTTTTTCTTTGATGTGTCCCCCGTTGTCCGATATTTGTTTTGTATAGACATATTTTCTATGAGAGAATTTAATGACGCACGGTTTGACAGTTCTGCTGTAAAACAATTTCATTACAACAACAGGGAGCATATTTTACGAAATAATTCTTGATGTTATGAAATATTATTGACAAATTCATAAAAAACAGTATTTTATTTATTATATACAGAACAACGTCTGTCGGGTCTAATAGTCTATATATATAAAAATGAATTGCTGGACCGATTTGGAAAATTTAGGTCTTGAATTATTTGTGGAAGTCCAGAGATGGTTTAAAAGGTGAATAAATAGGAAAATGCTCGGAATTAAAAAAAAAACACAAAAATATCCTTTGATGTTTTTCCTTTGATGTGTCTCCCGTCGCGACGGGACGCGAACGACGCGTCGTCCAGGAATCAAATTGAAAGAATAGTTTATAATGAATAACTAATTATAATTTTCTATCAATATCAATTTCAATCTTTCTAACTTTCTCAGGAAAAAAAAAAAAAATAAACTTAATTTTTGCTTACTATAGTTGGTAGATTTACTACAGTTGTTAAAAATAATGTGATAGATAATTAACGATCACAAATCTATATGCCGTCTTGGATATTTTGAGAAGTCTCTACGCGTCCAACAATGGTAATGCAGAGAACCAAGGTCTCTTAAGATATCTCCAATCAGTCTACGACATGCTTACAATGATCTCCGCTGATAGAATAGTAGTCTTGACTTCAGCGGGCATAATGCTGAATGGCTGGGGTCGTGCACCACCACCCTTCAATGACATTCACCGAAATTCCTCGTATCTGAATACGGGGTCTCGAAATAACGAGCGATTGTCAATTCCGTGGTCACCTGGAAATCAACCAAATTGACTTCGAAGAAACGAGGAGTAATTAATAGAGCGAGACATTATTTCAAGAAAGCCCACATTCTAGGGCTCTCTAAGGTGCAGGTCACATGTAGTATGGTTTTTTTCACTGCACCCTATCAGCTTGAACCATTTGACCGCATGTAACGTAGAGCTTCTCGGATCTTGTACTCAGTCACTTTGCGCTACGCAGAGACTGCTGATCCCTGCTGCTGAATTTCATCTTAACACCACATGCCACTAACTTAATATTTATCCCCCCAATCTAGGTGTGTGGCGTTCCTCAGTTTCAACCTCTACTACATACTACCAAACTTTGGAATAAACTTCCTTCGAGTACATATCTCTAAAAGGCGCAAATGCTCCTGTGTTGCAAGATAGTATGGTTGTCGTATAAAATATTATCATGGGTTAAAAAAGTGAACACTGTCCTATTACTGAAAGTCACTAATAGAAACAATTAGGTAGATTTTTCGTATAACGCTTCAGAGGTTCAGAATTACGGAGCCCTACTTCAGCGAAGTTAATCAAAATGTGTTTTGTAAATGCAATTATGTGTCATTTTGTTGCTATAGGAAATACCTCAAAGGCCTGCTCATCTGTATCCTGTTCACCACGCTGCCCTGCCTCAAGGACTGGTCGTCTACCCGCTGCCGTTTATGGGGGCAGAACACGAGCTCATGTTCAACGTTACTTGGCTACCTCCCCTAGGTAAATAAATTCGTTCATTTTTATTGTAATAATATTTTAATTTTATTTATGCCTTTTTAGGCATATTAACATTTTAAGAGTCAAAATTAGCACTAGCAACCGATACTATTCGTACCGATGTTTGTGTGGTATCGCTTCTGTAGTTGGGAACTGCACAGAAATTGTTGACGAGTACGTTGAACGTAGACGTGCCCTGTACTTTTCCCGGGGCGTAAAATGAATAGGGGAGTCCCAGGCCCATGGGTGTCGTAAGAGGCAACTAAGGGCTTTTTAGAATTAGGAGAGTCACGCTGCCGTCTTTTGACGTCAGCACAATCGGGCCAGACTCGTCCGGGTTAATTACCACACTCGCACAGAATACCGGCGTGAAGTAGCGGCCTAGTGCCGCTATGTTTCGCATAGGTTAGTGTCGAGGACCGGTGGCCATTCCCCCCCCCCTCCACCCGAATATGACAGCGGTACTAAAAAAGATTTTACCCCAGGAGGGTACCGGCTCTACAGGGTTTGAGAATCCCTCCCCGGGCACTCTAGCTCGGGCTGCCCTTCGTATTCTGGGGAGGGCACAGAACCGCGCATGACCAAGGACAAACGAGGCAGTATCACCACGGCACCCCGCTCCACACTCAACGTGGACTTTTGCAATATCAGGGGAATTCACTCCAATTTAAACGCCGTCCACCACCACCTTGAGACGGCGCAGCCGGCCTTGTGTTTCCTTACTGAGACGCAAATATCTCGACCTAGCGATACGCCATATTTAACGTACCCCGGGTACAAAATTGAGCACAATTTTTTGCCTCATGCCGGGGTATGTGTGTACGTTAGGGAAGATATCTGCTGTCGCCGTCTCGGCAATTTTGAGGGTAGGGACCTGTCCACTCTCTGGCTCCGCGTAGATTTAGAGGACCGCGTCCGCATCTATGCGTGTGTCTACAGGTCCCATAGTGGTAACGCAGAAACCGATCATCTCATGGGCTGCGTTCAAGCGGCAATTGACGACGTACTTGCACAGATCCCGTCCGCTGAAATCGTAGTCTTGGGTGATTTCAACCACAGACTACGCAGGGCGATCTGTGCATAATTTTGCATTGGCGTATGGTCTGTCCCAATTGGTTGAGTCGCCAACGCGGCTCCCGGATGTGGATAGCCACATGCCGTCCTTATTGGATCTTCTGCTGACTACACAACCCGATGGTTACCAGGGCTTTGTCAACGCCCCTCTCGGAACGTCCGACCATTGCCTGGTCAGGAGTGTAGTGCCTATCCGACGCCAACGTCGCAGACCACCAGCGACCCGCCGCGTTTGGCACTACAAGTCAGCAGATTGGGATAGAATGCGTTCCTTTTTTGCATCCTACCCTTGGGGCAGGGTTTGTTTCCCTTCGGATGATCCTAGTGCCTGCGCCGTTGCAGTAGCTGATGTCATACTGCAGGGTATCGATATTTTTATACCAAACTCTGTAGTACCCATCGGTGGCAGATCACAGCCCTGGTTCGATGCGTCAGTTAAAGCAGCATCTGTTTGCAAAAAACGGGCGTATCGAGCTTGGGTTGCGGCGCTGGGCTCAAAGGATCCGAACTGCATAGTTTTTAAGAGGAAATACAACCGTGCCTCCAGATTTTTTAAGCGGCAAATCGCCCGTGCAAAATCAAAACACTTCGTCAAAATCGGCGAGCAGCTTTCCAGTTACCCGACCGGAACACGCAAGTTCTGGTCCTTGTGGAAAGCTCCTCTTGGTAACTTCAGCCAGCCGTCCATGCCGCCGTTGCACATGAGGAATGACACCCTGGCCCATACGGCAATTCTCCAATCGTGCTTAGAACGTGTGTCCCTGAGTTGACGCCGGTGCTAACGCGTTTATTCCGGCACTCTTATTCTCAAGGCGTAGTCCCTGACTCATGGAAGTCTGCCCTTGTCCATCCGATCCAAAAAATAGGAGACAGTTCGGATCCGGCAAACTACAGGCCTATTGCTATTACCTCCCTGCTCTCCAAAATCATGGAGAGCATAATTAGCCGTCATCTCTTGGTATACCTAGAGAGTCACCAGTTGATCAACGACCGACAATACGGGTTTCGCCATGGTCGGTCGGCAGGTGATCTTCTGGTATACCTGACACATAGATGGGCGGCGGCTATTGAAAGCAAGGGGGAAGGCCTGGCAGTTAGCCTGGATATATCGAAGGCCTTTGATCGTGTATGGCATAAGGCGCTCCTCTCCAAACTTCCATCATTTGGGCTTCCCGAGAGCTTGTGCAAGTGGACCTCCAGCTTCCTCACTGGGCGTAGCATACAGGTCGTTGTCGACGGATATTGCTCGAACCCGAAGCCCGTGAATGCTGGAGTGCCCCAAGGCTGTGTGCTGTCTCCCACGCTGTTTCTTCTGCATATCAATGATATGTTGGACACCTCCAACATTCAGCACTGATGATGCCATATACACGGGCCATGCAGGTCTCTCTCGGGAAATCGTCGACCAGTGCCGGGAGAAACTTGTCTTCTATCGAGTCCTCTCTCGAGAAGGTCGCGGAATGGGGAAAATTGAACCTTGTCCAATTTAACCCCCAGAAGACGTTTACTACTAAAAAAAACCCCATTTGTCGTATCACCGCTCTTCGACAACACTTCCCTCAAAGCCTCGCCTAGTATCGGAATACTGGGTCTCGAAATCTCGAGCGATTGCGTTTTCGTGGTCATCTGGAAGGCAAAGCCAAATTGGCTTCAAAGAAACTGGGCGTCATTAATAGAGCACGGCAATACTTCAAGCCGGCCCACAAACTAGCGCTCTACAAAGCGCAGGTCCGGCCACACATAGAGTATTGCTGTCATCTCTGGTCTGGCGCACCCCAGTATCAGCTCGATCCATTTGACCGCCTGCAACGCAGAGCAGCTCGAATTGTCGGGGACCCAGTGCTCTGTGAACGGCTGGATCACTTGGCGTTGCGTAGAGACGTCGCTTCATTGTGTGTCTTCTACGGCATTTATCACGGGGAGTGTTCCGAAGAGCTGTTAAACCTGATTCCTGCCGCCGAATTCCATCTTCGCACGACACGCCACAAGTTAGGATATCATCCTCACCATTTGGATGTGTGGCGGTCCTCCACAGTGCGGTTTTCAAGGAGCTTTCTTCCACGTACTACAAAGCTGTAGAATGAGCTTCCTTGCGCGGTGTTTCAGGGACGATACGACATGGATACCTTCAAAAAAAGCGCGTACACCTTCCTTAAAGGCCGGCAACGCTCCTGTGATTCCTCTGGTGTTGCAAGAGATTGTGGGCGGCGGTGATCACTTAACAACAGGTGACCCGTACGCTCGTTTGTCCTCCTATTCCATAAAAAAAAAGACGTCTACGTTGGATCTTATCTTTAAGTCCCAAATTCTGCCGTATTGTATAAAGGCGAAAGTTTTTAAACAGTATGTGTGTGTGCCAGTGAAGACATACGGAACGCAGATATGGTCGCTAACTATGGGCATTATGAGGAAGCTCATGGTCACTCAAACACTCACACAAGGGCAAAAGGGCTCCCTGCGAGATCGAATCAGAAATGAGGAGATCCGTAGGAGTACTAAAGTCACCGATATAGCCCGAACGATGGCGTGCAGAGCACATAGCTCGAACGACAGATACCAGTTAGGGCAGTAAAGTCTTCGAATGGCGACCACATACCGGAAGATGCAACGGTAGTAGGCTCCGCACAAGATGAAACCATGATCTGGTCAAAATCAGCGGAATACATTGGATACAGTATAGGACTGATCGTCATGCAGATCTTTGGGGCTGGCTTATATCCAGAAATGAAAGTCCAGCTGAAATGATGATGATGAACCAATACTACCAAGGTCTGCCCTTTGGCAAAGGCCTTTTCCAACGTTTCCAACAATACTCTTTTCCTTGACTATATTCTTCAACCTGTTCCAGCTATTCCACAATTTACTTTGCCTTCCTCCCATATTTTTCTTTGCCTTTCTTCTCTCCTTTTTCCTCTGCAAGGATACAACTAAGAGACGTCAAGTGCCTTTTTTACTCGAGACGGGTACTATTCGCTCAATTTGTAAGTCAACCCATTTTTATAAGAAAAATACTGCGATTTTGCTCAATTGCCTTGCCTTTTGAAGTCACACAATTATCATTATTTCTATATTGAGCCTTATTAGAAACAGAGAAAACACGTGCCAAATAATATTTTTATCATCTTCAAAAATATTTTCACCTCAACGGCTTCTTCTAGCGATGAAAATTACTATCAATGTTATTTATTGACGTTTGAGATTATGCTTTTATCTCAACTAGACCAGATTTGTTTATCATATGTTTCAATGTTCAGGTATTGATCTAGATGTGAGAGATATCAAATCGTCATCTTGATGAATAAGAAGTCGACGACGATTCCCTGTTTTACTTTACCATAACGGGCTGTAATTGTTGAGTACTAGGAGTAGTTACCAAGACAAGTCTATGTTCGGCTGCTTAACGATCCTAAATCTGACGTTCTCGTGTAACGCTAGAAAATCTGACGCTAAGCTCGCTTTGCTTTAAAAACAAAGAGCCTATCCTCAAAATTAGGAAATTAAAACATTTTTTCTGTCTTACACCAAATTATACCTTTGCGCCTTATTTCTTACCTCAATTTTTACATGTATGAAACTGAAGCCGACCTTTACGCCTTATATAAACTTTTGTTTATTACTAAAACTATTAAAATATTTTTTTTTTCTTAATTTTATTTACACTTTCTCTTTAAAAACAAAGAGACTATCCTCAAAATTAGGACATTAAAACATTTTTTTTCTGTTCATTTTGGAATGGAGGAGGTCCAAAATGTAATAACTGAAGAGAGATAAAAAAATAATGTTATTTTTATAACTATAAAAAAAATTTAAAAAAAAATCTGTTTAACTAACTTTTATCGTGTCATATGGTTAAGTATATATGTAAGAATGGTTCGACGAAGCCATAAAGATTTATAAGTCTTTACGGCTTCGTCGAACAATATTTATAATATAATCAATATTTTTTTGTTTTTAAACTTATTGGCTAGACTATATAATAATAAATTGCTATAGAAGAACCTGCTACCTAAGATAAAACGTGCAAAAAGTGTAATTAGAAAGGCGTGCGCTACTTATGTGTGGCGTCATCTAGTAGTCCCACTGGAAGATCAGCGCTGGTTGTGACAGTAATCAGCATTATGCTGAAGTGTAACCAATTTGTGACAAACACTTCAAATTGTAATTTGTTTTGTATAAATCTTTTTTGAAATGAAAGTGGACGAAGCGAATCAAGTATGTAAGGATCGTAGCAAGTGGAAAGAAGTGGTCTCTGCCTACCCCTACGGGAAAGAGGCGTGATTTTATGTATATATTTATGTAAATCTTTTTTCTATTATAATATTATGTAAATATTGTGTTTGTTACAAATAAATATATTTCTTTCTTTCTTCTTTCTATAAAACTTCACAGATTTATTTGCTATTATATAATACATACTTTGAATATTATATTATATGAAAAATACACATCAATATCTTAATGTACATATAAATTTTATTCTTTCACCGATTATGTATTTACTACCCAATCATTTAAACCAGTAAATGGAAAAAAGCATTAATTAGAGCAATAATTAATGAGAGAGTTATTACGGATATTTACAAATGTCTGGGCAAATAATTGTTGATGACGGTCGAACAAATATGTTAAGTAAAGGTCAGCGGTACAGTACCTATTGGATTGCGTTTTTATGCCACAAATAAGATATCATCCCCATCATTTGGATGTCTCGCGATCCTCTGCAGTGGGATATTCAAGGAACTTTCTTCCGCGTACAACCAAGGTGTGAAATGAGCATCCTTGGGTGGTGTTTCCAGGACGATACGACATGGGTTACTTAATGTTTTGTGTCTAATTAATTTAATGTATTTATTATTTTATTTTGTATATTATTATTGGCCGGTATTGCACTTCGTCATTTAATACCCAAACAAAATAATATGTGAATAACGTTAACAACGGATTTTCATACAACTTTCTTGTGCATAAATATTGACTCACTTTCAGCCCAGTTTACACATCAGACTTGCAAGTAACGAGAATGTGGAGTATAGAGAAATAAACCAAAGTTTATTTTCATAGTCTTGTACATATCTATTATGTTTGTTAGATAACTATTTGTATATCAGCCACCAATGGGCGATCAATTCTAATATCATAGATGTAATCACAGATAGTACATAGGTACCAAGTTTATATGATTCTGGTAGTTTTACAACTATTAATTATAAATAATTGGGGGGACTATAAGTCCCGAGAGGGAAGAAACGTCCAAACGTCCATTAACTATTTCGACTGTGGAATAATAATATAACAATTTTTTAAGTTTCTAAGTCCCTCACTTCTGGTATAAATTTGATAACAGAACGCGAGAGGTCGCGTTTACGAGTCCCGAATTGATCATAAAATGTTGTTTTCAACTTTTATTTGTGTAATATATAACAAAAGAAAACCCAAAACGCACAATAAATTCTTCATAATCCTTACATCTTGTAAGCCGTGGTTGATTCTTAGATCGGGAAATTTTTCTACGTCTGGGTCCAAATATTTCTTAACTATTCGAGTATATAGACACTAATATTAAATAACACTAATAAATTACTGATAAAGTTTTCAATAGTGATCACCTACCGTACCCGTTCTTTGAAATATAAAAAGATCCACAACTGCAAAAAAAGCTGAACTGAATTACGAAGTAACAAATTTTTCTAGAGAAGTTATTCTTTATTTTATTGTTCAGGTCCACCGGTCCGAAGCTATTCTCTTGAAGTCCATAGCACCAGAGACACACTGGATTGCAAATCTAATCTCTGCTATGAGTATAATATACCTGGGGTAAGTGAGATGTATTTAGTATTTTCTTTGATTAACGCGAGTGTAGCACATTTAAATAAAACACTTTAAAGGATTAAAACGCGTGTAATTGGAACTGTTTTAACATTAGATTTTTGAGTAAAAGTTACATTTTTATTTTAGTTAACCCGACGTTTCAAGACCTTTCCAGATGTTGTTTTCAGGGGGACTGCAGATGAAATGAGTCAAAGATAGTATTTGTCATAGTTGTCATTATGAAGTTTGGCGCCATTTATTTCCTCGGAGGTGGTTTTTGCTGTAGACAGATGTACAAATTAAAAGTGTTTTATTTAAATGACATGTATTTGCTTGAACTAAAGCGCTTATTACACTTCACTGAATTTAGTCGTCTAAATTCAGAAGCAAGTAACAAATTAGAAGCTTCTGATCACACTGTCCTAAATTAAGTTACTGAATAACTAAAATCCGTTACCACTTAAAGCGCGACGAAATCGGACGTGTAGTATACTAGAATGAATCCGGACACTAAAAAATTGGCCATTGCCCTGGCCGTCGGCTCATTTAAAAAAGAAGAACATGGGTGAAGGAATATTAATTACTGTGCGGTAAGCCATCAAACATGGACATAGTGTGTGTTTTTGAAGCAGCGCGCTTCAGAAATTATTTACGAAGGGATTCGAGATCGTTTAAAACATTAGTCAATTTTATGTTTGTTTTAATTTATTCGACTAAAATAAGTAACTTTCTAAACGCGTTTCTATTTAGGCTTCTAAATCATTCAGTCAGTCAGAAAACATACTTATTTCTAAATTCAGAATGCTAGCTTGCTAGCTTGCTGAATGCGATTATACTTGTCTAAATTCAGTAACCACTGAATTCAGACGACTAAATTCAGTGTAGTGTAATAAGTATATAGACGAAATATAAACTAAGATCTGACATAAGATAATATGCACAGAATAAAATAAACACACACACACACAACACGACACAGGAATATTTTGACCATCTATTGTAATTTTAAACGTGTAATCCACTTTTGGCCATATTAGTTACTATGTTTTTATATTTAATTCAACTGTATCGCTGTAAGATTAACAAATGAATAAATAAATAAATTGTAGTCTTGAGGTATTGGCTGCTCAAAAGAGCCTTGGCAAGACCAAAAGGAAGGAGAATTCTTTGTCGCATGACACGTTTGAACTAATAGATACTAAATTTTTTTTAAAAGCCTCCTGATACATAAATTATTACCTGGTATTACATTTGTGTATGTTTATACTTACATCATACCTGTAAGTCTCTGGATTTAATGTACACAATAACTATAACTATGTTTTTACTTATTAATTTACATGTTTTTGCCTTACTCGTGTAATTGAAGTTTGAGTATTTTTAACCGACTTCAAAACGGAGGAGGTTATCAATTCGATCGGTATTTGTTTTTATGTATGTACACCGATTACTCTGAGATTTATGATCCGATTTACGTAATTCTTCTTTTGTTCGATGCGAAATAGATGGCATTTGGTCTCATACATATTGATAGCTTTGAAGTCAGTGCCAAGCCAAATGTAATAAAGGTACCTAGGGATAGCTTCGTCTAGAACAAAACAACACAAGCGGACAGATACGCGTGGCCAGACAACCTAAACAATTACAGTAAGTAAGCTGTTTATAGTATTTAGTTTTATTTTGTTTAGGGCTTGGCACTGACTTTATATCTATCAATAGGTAGCACATACAAATATTAGTATTTTATTAATATTAAAGGTAAAGGTAAAGTCGGTCTTTTTAGACGTAGTTTTTTTTTGTTAATAATGCTTACACATTACTGCTTCACGGCAAAAATAGGCGCCGTTGTGGTACCCATAATCTAGCCGGCATCCGGTGAAAAGGAGCCTCCCACTGAGTCCCGAGTACCAAAACATCTTCGTAGTCGCTCGTGAGTCGACGTTGTTGATTACGAAATATATATTTGTTGAAGTCTCAGCAATAAATAAAAAAAGATTCTATTTGAAATGAATACCATTAATGGCTGTTATACGGACTATTTTTTTTAGAAGTTATTTACACACTTTTGCCTTCTTTGATGATATGACTTTGCACGATGTCTTGAATAGCCTCTTGGAATAAACTCACCTTCTCTTAAGGACTTGTAAATCATATTATACCCCTAAGCTTATCTTTAATTTTTGCAAATAAAAAAGTCTCAAGGTGCAAAGTCCAAACTGTTCATCAGTTCAATAGCCCATTTATTACCTTAGCCGAATTTGAGGACGCGTTGTCCTGATGAAGAAAAATATTTTGCTGCGAGGACGTTTTTGGAAACTATTTCTAATACTCTGTATAAGGACGCGTTTACGTTCCAATTTGGAGTAACTGTCCTGTCCTGTTTGGGTTCAAGTGTTACTGTAGAGTGTAGTGCTATGTCCCGATTTGCCGAAATAAGAAGCAACCATTTTCTTCTTCGACTCTTATTTCGCAGGCAAAACTTCAAAAGGAAAGAACCCATTCCACCAAATGGATTTTTACACACTTTTTTACTAGTAAATTTATATCATAAAAAATAAAAAATAATTTTCTAATTTCATGTAGTTTTCCAATTACCAAACTTACCTGTAATGCTTGGTTAAGTATGCAAATTCTTAGGAGATCTATAAGTTGCAGTATTTAACCATTCTCAACATCAAATGCTCATTACTATCCAAGCGTAAAATACTTCCAAATTAGCAATACAATACGGTTTTTTGTAATGGTTCTGATAAACTTACTACAAGCATTCCATAACAAAAACATTAACACAAAACTCTGACTCGCTCACATAGCTCACATACAGCTGTGTCAAATAAATAAATTATTACTAATCTTGGTTCTAGGACGCTCTTTGGAGTTTGGTACCTTCAACAGTAAGCCCAATAGCCGGTGATTGTGCGGTGAAGCCTGGCTGCACTTACCATGTAAGACTTATTGCCCATCCGTGGGATGGCCATACTTCAGCCAACTTAAACGTGGACTTAGATGGTAAGTACTTTTTAATCAAATTTGGCGATTTGTTTGGTTTGAATTTCATTGTTCAACTAATATGCATGACAGAAAAAAATCTAATTAACAATAATAATAAGTAAGATGGTGAGAACATTGTAATAAAATGTGGCAATTTCTTTGGTTTGAATTGCGTTGTTCAACTAATACGCACGATAGAAAAAGAACAAGTGAATATTAATGCTATTTTACCTATAGAATACGTCATTCTTTTTTAATAAGAGGTAAAAACAGGTCTAAAGCTACAAGATAGAACTGGCGCAGTAAAATTTAATATACTAAAAAGCAAAAAGCTTTATTACTCATATGTGGTACAGTAAAATGATATTGTCGACGGATTTTCGTTCTCGTGTAATAATAAATATCCGGACGACCGAGCCTTGCTCGGATTTTTAAGAATGTACAAAACTTGAACAAAAAAAAAAACTAATAGGACATGAATTGCTCGTTTAAAGATATAAGATAATGGTGATCGGAAAGCGCATGTAAAGGAAAACCGAAGCTCAGGTTCATGAACATATTATTGCGGTATGATAACTGGGTCTATTATTGTTTTGACATTTTGATCCTCAGAATAAGCGATTCTTCTTCTTCTTCTTCTTGACGTCATATGCGCCTATTTTGCGTGCGAGGGTGGTAGAGGCTACTCCAACCAGCCAAGCTCCTCCAAGAAGTCACCCAACCTCTTAACGTCGCGGAAGACTTCCCGAAGAGCGCCCGGTGACCCCAGGTGCTTCGCCCTGTAGTTTGCCACCTCACTGCATTCCAGCAGAACGTGAGCGGCTGTTTCCTCTGCCCCCAGGCAACCTCTGCATAGAGGGCTGTCCGTGACACCTATATTAAAGAGATGCCTGTTAAAATTGCCGTGACCTGTGGCCGCACATAATATTAATCTTAGTCGACACCGATTAAGTTGTAAGATTTCCCTGGTAAAACGCAAGTCGGCGCAAGGTAAAGCTGCTTTGGCTTGCCTGCACTCCTCAAGGCTATCCCAGTATTGTTGATGTAGTGCTTTTATCTTTTGATTTAAGTGGTTCCTGAACCAACTATGTGGCAGAGGCAGGAAAGGCTCTGGTCCAACCAGTTGGGTCTCAGAACCCCTTCTAGCTAGTTGGTCTGCCGCCTCGTTGCCCCTGATCCCACTGTGACCTTTGATCCACTGAAGTGTTAGGTTGTTGTTTTTACCAGCCACCTTATTTAATGCTGAGTGGCATTCAAGTAATAGGCTGGAATTGATTATCTTAGAATAAGCGATTATTTTATGTCCGATATCCGTTAGCGTCTTTGAGCCCAAGATTATCGCATGTGCTAATTCAAAACTATTTTCTGCTTTTTAGTTTGGTTTTCCATAAAAGCGTGCTGTTTATTTTTATTTTTTATTTCTAAATATTATTCTACTAGTTTTATCTGAAAGAATCCCAGTTTGGGTAAAAACTTTTTCTTGCACTCGTTTTTGGTTCCTTTTTAAGCCAGTGATAATTCTTATAAGCTTCTATTATATTTCATATGAATTAAATTTTCAAATACTAATGTTCGGTGAAGTCCCGCTATCTACCCAATCATCGGCTTCAGAACTGAAATCCGATAAGAAATCAACCGGCAAAGACCAGCACAAGAGTTGCAGCATCGGCCAAGCGCAGTTTGTGATGGAGGACCTAGTATCTATATAGCTGTGTGTGTGATTTGAAACATATTTTCACCTATTAATATGAATGGGCTCCATGTTGAATTCAAAACAGTACTTATTACGTCACTTCGCGACAAAGTTTCAAGTCTTAAAATTAAATTTAAATAATTAAAAACATTAGAATTTGTACAAACAAAGCGTTCTAGATTTATAAAGAACCACCAAATAGCTATATGACTATCAACAGCCACAGCAAATTTGCATACCACATAGTTTTAACTAAGAATACACGAAAGAAAAAATATAGCAATAAACAGACATAAAGCAGGTTGCTAAATACTACATTACATTTATCCATTGCATTACTTATGTCTCAGTTTTAATTAATCTATCGTTCTCGAACATTAAACAATCCTCACATAAAAGTTAACCATTGAGCATGTTTTTTCATTGCATTTACTTTTGCACATTTAAAGACAATTACAAAGAAAAAAACACTATGGGCAAAATCATTTTGCTTTTTCTTCTTCTTTCGGGTGCTTCTCCACTATTCGTAAGTGACCTTCCACTCTGTGAATACTGTTCACTTCGCGGATGTTTTGTAGCCAACTTTACGATATGGCTGGCGCGAGTTACTTCGACATAGCAGAAGCTTGGCGAAGAAGTATTGTTAATCTGTAGGTTTCAAGCGACTCGTGATGTTTATGTGTGTGATTGTTTGTGTGAGAATGTCGTTGTATGTTAGTGGTTGTGTGAGAGCGTGGTGAGTAAGAGTGTGTGAGTGTACGTCTCCGAGGGCGGAGTGGTTCGTTTCGTGTAGGGATTTGTGTTGGTCTTGCGTTCGCGATGGTAGTATACTCGTCTAGGTCGACTAGTACGTGTCTAATTGAGATCTACGTTACAAAAGAACCACGATTTTTGAACAAATTTCTGATGATTGTTATTTTATTTTGGGTACTATTGTTTTATTTACGCCTTTCGTCATTTAGATCATAATAATCATTTAGATCGTCTGTTTGATCAGGTTAGTACAATATACGAATATTTTGACTCACTGGTTATACTCCAGCAACGATGTGTCTAAACATTATACACGATTGTTTGCAAGCCGACTGTCATCGCTTGACGTTAGGTGAAATTCCACCTGCGCACCGTCATAGCAAATCTGCTATCATAGTCATGACTTAGTGACCAGGGTTAAATGTGTCTGAGTATGTTATAAAAAAGTGTTTATGCAATACTCTTATGTGCCAGTTCAAGAAGTAAAACAACTACTTCAGATGGTCCTTCACAAGATTTTAATGGTTATAATACAAGATCCCACTTTTCGATTCTTCAGGTACGTGTTATTTTTGATAAAACCAATTTTAAATGAACGTTTACTTATAAACACATCTTTGTGCTGAAGAAGAAGGCTATTTGCGCTAATTATAATTACCTAGGTCCTAAAAATCATTTAAATAAATAAACATTTTGACTGTTGCTTCTCAATACATTCATCATAATGTCATATAATATGTTCATAAGCACATTGAGGAATTTACTAGAAACTTTGACAATCATAATGTTAACACGAGGAACAAACATAAGCTTGTAAGGCCTACTACTCGGTTAAGTTGAGTTAGTAAGTTGGGCGATGTATATGCTTCTAAAATATGATGCCAGAAAATGTACAAAACAAATATTTTAGAAAATTTAAAAGAATTGTTAAAAAACGTTTGTGTGGGAAAAGTTAGCTTAAACGATTTTCTTAATGACACCACGGACTGGGAATAAAGCGAACACCCTCAGGCTCTTTAATTATAAATATTTATTGTACGATGTTACATTATAATCCATATTCTTTTAAAAAAAAGGCCGCTGATTTTCTTGCGCCCGTTCAATAGGTGATTTTGAATAAAAAAATATTTGAATTTGAAATCGACTCTTGATGGCTTATAAAGAGATTTTGGTGGATTAAACGGCGTACGACTTCATACGTCCACTAAGTGAACGAAATGTGATTCCAATCTCTTTTAATTTGCCAAAATTTAAACATGCCAAGAGGCAGCTGTTGTCGCTTTACTACCGGTGACGCTATTTTCATGGCTTGGAATCTAGTAAAATTTTCATCGGTATACCATTTTAATAGATTCCAAACGTTTATACGGTATATGCTAAGGATTTTTATACTGCAACTGTTGTGTAATCAGGGGTATTAAAACACGAATGTGGGTTTATCACCAATAACTGGTGATAATAGTATCACGTGAGTGTTTTAATACCTAATTATCAACAGTTGCATACAAGACTTTATCAACACCCAGAATATGAATTTTCTAAAAGATTCTGGAACAGTTAACTGCTAATATTAAAACACCAGTCCTAGTAGTAACCTTATATCATTCATTACTGATTATTGACAAATAAACAAAGCATCTATTAATGAAACAATTATTTGTATTAGTCGTAGTTAATTTACATTTTGAATAGTGCAATAATCAAAATTAAAAATATCGAAGAAAAATGGCGGGGATTCGAATAACCTACTTTTTTTTGGGGGGGGCCGTTCTGGGAGTGTGGAGCGCGCGTAAATGAAAATGTTCTTTTTTTGAAATTCCTACAGATACAACGCATCGAGCAATAAGAATGTGGCTGTATATTGAAACTCATTGTGCATGAAGGGATAAAAAAAAACATAGGAGTGTTGTTAAGAAATTCAGTACAACATTACAACTCTTTTGGTTGATGTAATGGTTATTAGAACATTGGGTGTTTTAATGTTGGCAATAAGCTAACTGTTTCAGAATCTTTAATAGAGGATTTAGTGCATGGGTGTAGATAAACATTTTTAACATCCCCGTATCAAAATAATAATAAAACCGCGTTTTTATTAGCATTGCTTAAAAAAAATATTTGTATATTTACGTGCCAGGGTTACCTGTTTATTAATTGTGATAATCGGATAAATATTTTGCTTATTTTTTATCTTGTAATAAATAAAATTGTGAATAAAACAAAACAATCATCAATATCCTTATTTTATCCTCATCAAACATATAAAATCATTAATATGACATTTCATACTTCATCTTTGAAATAAGTTATCGTTAAAAGTTTCTTTTAGATATTTCTGATATGATTTTCTCAATCAGAATTACGTTATCATACTCTCGGTATTCAAATTCAATTTTTTTATCATTGAGAATTAAGCGCCACTTGTCACAGAAGTACGATTATGGGTTGTTTTTTTTTAATTGTCTGCAGCAAATATTGACAATTAATTTATTAATTAAACCTAAATATAGTTTTAAGTTTACTTAATCCTTTTTTGACATGATTTATATTAATAGGTAAGTGAATCAATTTATAGAGAGGTCACTTTTAGACAGAATGACTGCAATTGGTATAACATAATTTACTCTTATTTTGATACAGTTACTTTTTTATATATATTATATATATTGTTATATAATATATAATATAACATATAATACAAAAATGAATTGCTGTTCGTTAGTTTCGCTAAAACTCGAGAACGACTGGACCGATTTGGCAAATTTAGGTCTTCAATTATTTGTGGAAGTCCAGAGAAGGTTTAAAAGGTGAATAAATAGGAAAATGTTGCTAAATTAAATAAAAACAAAAAATTTGTTTTTCCTTTGATGTGTCCATACATAATTTCTATGAGAGAATTTATTGACGCACGGTTTGACAGTTCTGCTGTGAAACAATTTCATTACGACAGCACGGTGCATATTTTACGAAGTAATTTTTGATGCTATGAAATATTATTGACAAATTCATAAAAACAGTATTTTATTTATTATATACAGAACAACGTCTGTCTGGTCAACTAGTAACATATATAAGGTAATAACAATGTTAAATTTTGAATAGAGAAGAAGCTAAAACATTATTAATAATAATACATTCAATCGATTGTTAATTAATATTGCTAATAACTATACGAAACAAACTGAAGACTATTCGCAAAGGATATGAAAATGTCAGGTGCCATAAATAAAACGATTATACATAATCATTGGTATAATCACTTGATCTAAAATTGAAATAAGTTAATGAATAACAATTCCGTGGCCATCTGGAAGGCAAAGCCAAATTGGCTTCGAAGAAGCTGGGCGTCATTAATAGAACACGGCAATACTTCAAGCCGGCCTTACCTTCTAGCGCTCTACAAAGCGCAGGTCCGGCCTCACATTTAGAATTGCTGACATCTCTGGTCTGGCGCACCCCAGTGTCAACTCGATCCATTTAACCGCGTGCAACGCAGAGCAGCTCGAATTGTCGGGGGCCCAGTGCTCTGTGAACGGCTGGATCACTTGGCGTTGCGTAGAGACGTCGCTTCATTGTGTGTCTTCTACCGCATTTATCACGGGGAGTGTTCCGAAGAGCTGTTTAACCTGATTCCTGCCGCCGAATTCCGTCTTCGCACGACACGCCACATGTTAGGATGTCATGCCCATCATCTGGATGTGTGTCGGTCCTCCACAGTGCGGTTTTCTAGGAGCTCTCTTCCTCGTACTACAAAAGCTGTGGAATAAGCTTCCATGTGCGGTGTTTCCGGGACGATACGACGATTACCGCTACGTGCGCGAAAACTTTCTTTACTTCGGTTATCCTTCGTTACATTTGAAGTTATATGCTCTTTTTAACACGCTTTTTATTTGCGGGTGAACTGTATGTATGTTTGTTTGTAACCGACTCATTTGGGGGCGATTTTCACCCACTTTAAACTTCCAGATTTAGTTCAAACTTCGTAGTTTCATCGAGGACCGATAACAATACATTAATTTTTTCGAACCATTTCGGGAATTCGAACCATTCGGCTATATGGGTCGTCAAGATACAGTTACATAAAAGTGTCCCAACGTAGCTGGAAGGAATCCTATTCCAGAATCCTGACTCGCGTTGGCTAGTAGCAATGAGACGTGTCCGGTACGAAATTTTGTCAAATGTGAAGTAAACTACTTTCAATAAACTTACAAAATAGTTTGTCCCACAGCTTCCTGGAAAGTTCACTTTCCACGCATCTCTGTATCTCGCAGCAATTTCGGTAGCTGCTATCGGTACAGGCTCTATTGACGGAGAGATAATACCTTGATAAAAGCGGCCAATGTTGTCAACACAAGATAGGAATGCTGGCAAAAATATGGATTTTACGGAAGATAATAAGGTTTAAAACCACTTCTTGAACGTTCAAATTCCTCTCATAAATTGATCTTCGGTGAGATCAAAACAAATACCCTAAATATTTTGGTGTCCTTTAAGTATCTGATTATATTTGATCTCGATTTAGTTCTGATAACGTTATAGACATAGTAAGCGCAAACTCACAGTGATTGAAAAGATAGAGAGATTATCTTAAAGTGTCCCAATGTGCATTGAAGGAATAGCCTGATTCTAGAATCATGACTCGTCGGCTAGTAGGAATGAGACGAATCGGACGAAATATTGTCTATCGTGAAGTAAACTACTTTCAATAAATTTACAAAATAGTGTGTCCACAGCTTCTTCGCCCGGAAAATTCACTTTCCACGCATCTCTAGCAGATTTGGCACCCATTATCGGTATATATGGCGGAAAGATAATGGCTCGATAAGGGCGCCCAATATTGTCACTGGAAGGGTACGGAAATACGGATTTTACGGAAGATAATAAGATTTTAAACTACTCATTGAACGTACAAACTACCACCTACGATCAGAAAGATACGCATCAGATCTAAGAAGACTTCTTAATTTGTTACAATAAAATTTATTATTTAGAAACCGGTTTATTTAAGGGCGGTCACTTTATTTTCAAATTGTGGTATCACTAAGAAAGTCATTTATGTTATAAGTAACCTTTACCACACAAACGCTGTTTAGCAATTCTTCCATTGAATTTCTTAACACATTTGTTTCATACATTTCTGTGGATTCATCAGAAAAGCCATAAAGTGCCCCAAAAAAAGATTTACAAATAAGTTTATTTTTGTTCCTGGAATTATGATTACGATTATCACAATTTCTTCAAATTCGCCTGATGGGTTAACATGTATTTTTCTATTTTTCTTAATGATTCTTTAGGATCTACGTTAAAAATAGCACGAATAGCCATCTTAAGCGGCACAGAGATGGTATTAATATCGGCTGCTTTGCCCCATAATTAGGTACTTACTTACCATATAAATCCAGTGTCCTGATGTGTTTCCAGTTAACTCCTAAAGTATTGAATGGATTTTGATGGGGATTACTTCATGGAGTGCAGTTTAGTCCAACTTGAGAGAAAGGATAGTTTATATTTCCAATAGTTTTGTATAGACATGTTTTCGCTGAGAGAATTTATTGACGCATGGTTTGACAGTTCTGCTGTGAAACAATTTTATTATAACAATAGGGAGCATATTTTACGAAATAATTATTGTTGACAAATTCATAAAAAAAAAACAGTATTTTATTTATTATGTATAAAACAACGCCTATCGGGTCATCTAGTAATATTATGAATTCGAAAGGCAAAAACACATGGACGTGTTGAGAGTCAACGGTTCTATTGTACCACGCCTTTTCCTAAGGCTTACCACGCATTGCGGATCTTAAGACACGCGGAATTATCATGCGGATTGAAATCCGCGTAATAAGTTTCAACTAGTAAACATTTTGCGATATTTGTACTCAGTCCTCAGCCGAGACGCATGTTAATGGATAACAGAAACTATAAAAGAAATCTCTGTCCCTTGTAAGTATTATGGCGCGTCAAAAGATCACCAATACTGGAGGACGAAAAAATATTTAATATTATTTTTTCTTTACTACAAATAGAGGAAGGAAATTAAGCCAATTTAGAAGTTAAATACTTACCGAAAATTTTTACCCATACGACACTTACGACTTGTGTCAACAACAAAAATAACAATGAAAGAAAAAATTAGGCAGATTAATAGATAGTAGAACAATAGCATTATTACATTAATTATTTTTATTTTGATGATAGCATTTGTACCATGCTTTCGGTCCCTAAAATAGTATTTGGCAAAACATTGTATTGTAAACATTACTTGGCCAATTGTGTTTGCGTAGTAAGCTTCTATTTTTAACTATTTGCTATTATGTAATTAAACAGTTTTATGCGTTGTTTGGGCTTACCTGCTGGCAAAGGTTTGTTTTGTATTCACATAAACAAACTGGCTTGAAACAGGTTTTAATCTAAGTTAATTTATTCGTCTAGATAGAGCCTCTTGCTGCTAGATAATCGATGAAAAAAGGCCAAAAAAAAGGTTTATTATTTTAGTGTGCGTTACAAGCTAAGTCTTACACTCGCGATATGTTTGTCAAATTGTGTTATATGTGTGCGTGCATTGTTCAATGTTTTCGACGTTTTCACAGCTGTCACTATTTACACGTATCAATGATGTAAGGTTTTAATTATAACAGTAATTAACACCGATTAAAATTGGTTTCAATTTATTATATCTTTCGGAGTGTTTTGTAGTTTTTGTTACTAACCGATTATTTCCGCAAGCGTCGAAACAAGACGAGTGTACCTATCAAAAGGTAGACAATCCAATCGGTTCTTGCGGTGATTAGATTACTTTTGGATCCCTTATGATCTTCCAAAATAAATAATATATTATATGTATTGTTTTACTTTTAGAATGCGTGATGGGAGTGTGTTCTTGCGCACATGCAATACGTCTGCCTACGCCGAAAGTAGATGCTGAAATGGTGTCAGTTATGGGAGATTACTTTATCAATGTCACGTGGACCCTACCGCCGCCAGAGGAGCGTTTACGACTACCCCCTGGATTGCAAAAGCAGTATTACTATGTAAGGTAAATTGAAAACTCAATTTTTTAACAATTTCATGAATTTTATGATAAATATGAGTACTATATACTATTAACTAAATTAAATTAGTTTGAGAACTGAAAAGACAACTTTATTGAAAAAAATCTAGCTCGGATTCTTGATGAATTCTTAGATTAAGAACAACCGAATATTGATAATAAAAAGAAGTAGATACTAACCTTTTCTTTTAAGTGCATATTTATAGGGACGCTGGACGCTAAATGGCGCTGAATCAAAAAATAAGTAAGAAATAATTTCAATAAAATAAGTGACCGTTAAGATCATAACAAATTAATGTGAAATGTTGAAATATCTGCATTTAACACTAATAACTATTATTTTATACAATTTGGACAGCGTTACACCTTATAATTCACAATGTGTAATGCGTCTTCGAATTTCTTTTTTTATTTGCGCCCAGACAGGAAAGGGCTAACCTCCGAAATAACGATGGGAGGGAGGTGGTGAATGCTCATGCATACCAACGCAGCCTAAGTCTTCGTTGGTATGTGGGACTCACGTAAAACCTAAGTGCCTACCCACTAAACAGGCAAGCAAGTGCCCTCTAAGCCTTCATCGAAGGCGCCCTTCGGTTGGGGAGAGAGAGGCGCAAGCGGCACTCCCTATGGAGTATCCGCTGGGATAAACGTCCTCGAACTGAACGCTCTGGCTTATATTGGGCACGACCATCTACCGTAATGATAGTACCAACTGTTAGTTGGCACTACTGTAGCGCGAACTAACTTACAAGAATCAAATTAACTAAAGATCTGAATATAATATGCTATTAATTAATAATCTTCTAATTATAGTGATAATAAAATTAAATAGTATTTAAATATTAATAGTAGTTAGATGAATGTTATTATTGTGGAAGAGTTGATGTGTTGAAAGAGTCACGTACAATACCACTTTAAAAAAAAAAATGTAAAATATAAGTAATAAGTAAAATGTATGAGTTCTTCTGCCCCTTGACAAGGTGTGTACAAATTCCATGATGATCGGTTAAGTAGTTTCGACGTGAAAGCGTAACAAGATAACAAAAAAACTCTCATTCGCATTTATAATATAATAGTAATTGTATATGTAAAAAAAATGTCAAAAAAAATCATCCTTAACATTTAGGGGTATGAAAAATAGATGTTGGCCGATTCTCAGACCTACTCAATATGCTCACAAAATTTCATGAGAATCGGTCAAGCCGTTTTGAGGAGTACGGGAACGAACATTGTGACACGAGAATTTTATATTTAAGATATTGTATAGAACGTCATTGTAATCTAATAATAAACTAAAATGAATGTTTTTTATTCTAAAATGTTAACTGCATACAATTGTTATTGATGAACTTTATTTCTTTAAAATATACGTTTATCTATAAAAAGCTGATATAACTATTCTTTATCATATGAAAATAGGTAAACGTATGAATTAAAATGTTAAATATATTGTGTCCCAGTTTAGGTAAGCAAATGGTTTCCGACGCACATCCTGCGCCTTGGTTTGCGAACATCATATCCCGAGAGCAAGGGGCATATGGATCAGTCACCGAACCCGATATGTTACGATGGATGACGCTGCCTGTAAGCATAAGAAGTGGCAAACAACTTGATAAGCGGAAGCGAGAAGTAGAACCAGACGTGAAATTACTTGCTAAAGTTAGCTTAATTGATGAGCGAGGTTGTGTTGGCCCAGCAGGGAACGCTACCGCCTATGGTGAGAACATGTTTTTAATCATTTGGTTTTGTTTTCCGAATTAACTCTTTGGTTGGTAGATCAAGATAGCTCTCTTTTTTTATGGAAAAGGAGGACCAAGGAGCGTACGGGTTACCTGGTGTTAAGTGATCACCGCCTTCTCATTCTCATACATTCTCTTGCAACACCGGAGGAATCGCAGGAGCGTTTCCGGCCTATAACGAAGGTGTACGCGCTTTTTTTGGTTTGGTACCCGCGTCGTGTCATCCCGGAAACACCGCACAACTAAGGTCATTCCACAGCTTTGTAGTATATGGAAGATAGATCCTTGATAACCGTACTGTGTAGGAACGCCACATATCCAGTTAGTGGGGATGATATTCTAATTTGTGGCGTGTCGTGCGAAGGTGGAATTCGGCGGCAGGAATCAGGTGAAACAGCTCTTCGGGACACTCATACGAGCGGTACACACATTCATACAAATACGAACATAAAAAAAATCAATTCGTCCTGCCATAGAAACAGATCGAGATAAAGATCTATAGATTCGTAGATCCTCAGGTGAAATAATAATGTAAAATCTCTGGGCGAAACGTACATTCGTACCGTAAGCACTAGGGCTTGGAATTGCCCAATTTTGTGTGCTCTCTCTTTCAATATTTCTTCTGAATTTAAATTAAACGTTGCTTCCCTCACTGGAGATACGTCGTTAGAAATCGTCGACCAATGCGGGATGAAAATCAATCTCTTCAATGTTTTATTAAATCCTCTGAAAAGTCTCATTTTTGCGTTGAGCTCTAACGAAGGAGAGCTATTTAACCTGATGCCTGCCACTGAATCTCACTATCACACCATACATTACCAATTGGGAAATCATCCTCACCATCTGGATTTGTGGCATTCTTCCACAGTGAGGCTTTCTATGTATATCCAAATCTTTTAGGTATGTCCAAATGGTGGTCTTAGTTGACTTGCGTGGTATCCAAGTAGATGCAACATGGATACCTATAAAGTGCATACTTACCTAAAAACTCGGTTGATTCTTCCATCATCACCGATCGTACGTGACAACTAATGATGCGTGAGCACTGCCAGCCATCATCATCCACTCTAAAGAATATACCTTTTCAGTATAGAGTAGGTTCTGCCATAAAAATAAATATATTATCTCGCGGAAATTCTCCAAAACTATTGATTACATTATTCCATATCATATGGTGGCGAATAATATTTTAATAGAAAATGTGCGATTTTTCTAATGTATTTTAGTGTAGCCCAAAAGGGTACTGATCCTTTGGTGTCCTGATAAAAATTCCTTTATACACATACCAACTTTAGTGTATATCCTTTTTAGGATTTAAGAAATAATGAACAGAATCAGCTTTTTTTTTCAATATTAAAATCAAAGTTATATGGGTATATGCAGTCATGTATTAAAGTTTCCTTTTTTAGTCGTAATAAGTAGAAAAACGTGCGACAAAGTAGCGAATGAGTGTCCTATACTCCATTATTGACGCCTGATAAGTCTACTTAGCAAATTGGTACAACCAGTAACGTGCCCGCTGCGAAAGTTGGGCATTAGTTTATTAAAGTGTTTAAAACGATGTAAAGTTACTTACTTAATTAAAGATAATTAGCCCTAACAAGAATCAGGAGAGAAACTAAGAATGTTTGGCTTATAATCATTGAAGAGAGAAAAGTTTATAATACTCGCCATGAGCATTCTCCTTTATATTCTTCAACTTTTATTTATAATTTCTTTTATCTTTTTACAGATCCCGCAGATGCAATAAATGTTTCTATAGGATCCTATGTGAGTATATCTTTATAATAAGTAGATTGTCATTGCATTGACGTTCTATACACATATTTTAAGAACATATCATTCGCAGTCTGATAGCGGAACGGCAAAAGTGTGCTTAAAGATAATGTATGCACATTTTTGTTCTTAGTCTTGTGTCAACTTTTACTGTCCTAATTAAACTTGTAAATAAATATATAGCTTTTGATTGACAAAGAATATTTTAAACAGATAGAGTAAATGCGGCAATGTATAGATATGTCAGTCGAAGCTTACTATGGTGTGATTTTTGCCATGTTCCATATTTCGGCCATATACGACGTGATTTGTCTACGTTATTGGCTAATAATTTTCACAATATAATAATCATAGATTTCACTTGTATATTTAACCAGTGGGAGGCTTTTGTGCCTGAAGAAGAGAAGAATGTCGGCAGTTGGGAACCACAGCAGTGCTTTTATTGCCGGGAAGCAGTAATTTTCAAGAATTATTGTGCTTTGGTTTTAAAGGCGCGGTTGTGATTGCAATTACTGGGCTAGTGATAACAGTCTCAATGTGACAAGCGCAATTGCGATGCCTATCTATACATAGTACTGAGACTTTTCTCAGACTTTACTTACGTAAAACTTAGCTGAATATGACAAAGCTTGACTTTTGCATTGGGCTTTCTTGACTTAAGCTCTGCATTATTTTAGCTGTCAAATGACTATAAAAACGAAATAAAAGATTATGCCTCAGTAAAGAATCATCACCCATTCTGAGCTTAGTTTAATATAGTTTTCAGTATTATGTTCTCATATTAAATCCGCATTTATTTTAACTTCTAAAATTTTTGAGATTTATTATTTAAACAATTTGTTATTTTTTAAAGTGATAAGCTTTATGTATAGTTATATAAATTGAGTTTTACAGTTGATTTATGTTGATGCAAATTTAAATCATGGTAAATTATGTCGGTTTTACGTTGTTGACGTAGTGATGCTTAAAAAAATTACTAAGACAATTAAAAAGTCACGCACAAGCCACTAACATACATCTTTTGGACGCTGATGCCTTATTAGCTAGCTGCTGATGATTTTTAGTACTTTATGAAAAATAAGGGTGGTGAGTCTGCTGGTAATCTGATGGTAAGAAATCTCCACCCTCCATTTGTCTTGACACAGAGATAACGTTTGAAGTTAGTGTACACTTTTGTTTTTAAAGTACTCTCTTGGTGCTGGGGCTGCTGCTTCGACTGCCGATGACAGCAAACGTCGCAAATATATCGGTCTCAGTGAGTCTTACATCTTTGTGCCATTTGGTGTCGAGACACTTGGCCCGTGGGGCCCAGAGACCTGGATAATGTACAAAGTACTACTTTCTCGCCTCAATAAGGCTACTTGCAACCCAAGCGCTGGCAGCTATTTCGGTCATCGGATCAGCCTAGCTATCCAACGTAGAAATGCTGCCACTCTTCTTGGAACGCTTCCTCGTAATGATAATTTTAATGTAATGTAATCATAGTATTGTAAATATAGTTATAAGTTTTTTTTTGTTTGAATAAATTTATGTTAATTTAAAGCAATTTACTAATAGATATACTGAGATAAAGGATGAGTGAAACTTCCACAGATTTTATGGGCGATATTTGGCGGCTTCTGTGTATTGGTGATGGTCCTAATAATAGCGTTGAGCACGCGAGTTATAAAGCATCTTCTGAAGACGCTACGGCCCGCTACTGCTGCATCTCCGCTGCAGCCAATGTATCATCGCCCGATATGGTTCCTGCGGCAGTAAGTAATAGTCTAATAAGTTATTTAAAACAGCGACCTCGCTCACCAAGGATTCCGTACAATTTGTTTATGATTTAATTACAAATGTATAGATTTCAGAATTTGCGAAACGAAGTGGCAGTGAGCAGAACACATAGCTCAACGGATTGATGGTCGTTATGGCAGTAAAGTCCTCGAATGGTGACCATGTACCGGAAGACGGTGTATTGGGAGACCCCCCACATAATGAGCTGACGATGTTGTAAGATCGCTGGAGTAGGTTGGATGAGGGCAGCGCAAAGTTTGGGGGAGGCCTTTGTCCAGCAGTGGACGTCTTCTGGCTGAAATGATGATGATGATGATGAGATTTCAGATTTTTCTCTATACCTGTAGTATAAGACGGTATTACTAGCCAAATTTCTTATTTCTAGGTCACCGGAACATAGCTATAAGTTTTGAATCCCTTGAGAGTGTCTAAATATACCTTTTTTTGCGACATTAACGGCCGTACGTTAACTTAGATTTTTGATTTTTCTATAGATTCAAGAGACTTTAAATCTGAGTAGGTATATCGTTTCAATTATAACTCGATATCAACAAAGTAGTCCTCAAAGGGTTCCAATCTTTCCTTTTGAGGTACGAAACCCTAAAATTTTTTTATAGGTAATTTGATGCAATAATGTGTTTATAATATTCTGCTATTAAACGCTTAGAGGCGTTTTATTTATTCTAATCATATATTTAATGTGCAAACAACTATGTTTGCACATTAAATATATGATTAATCTGTTTTAAAAGACTAAAGAAGAAATATGCATGTTATTTTTTTTTTATGGAAAATAAACTACAAACGACCGACGTTAAGTGATCACCGCTGTCCACACTCTGCTAAAACACCGTAAAAGTCACAAGAGCATTGCCAGCCTTTTAGGAAGGTGTACGTGCTTTCAAAATCAAATCATCATCATCATCAGCTGGAAGACGTCCACTGCTGGACAAAGGGCATTGTCGGTCCATCTTATGGGGGGCCTACCAACACTGCGGCTTCCGGTACTTGGTCGCCATTCGAGGACTTTACTGCCCCAACGGCCATCTGTCAGTTGAACTATGTGCCCTGCCCACTGCCACTTCAGTTTCGCAATCATTTGGGCTATGTCGATAACTTTGGTTCTCCTACGGGTCTCCTCATTTTTGATTCAATCTTGCAGGGAAAATATTGTAAATAACAGTTGAAAAACCTTCCACAATGGCGCTGGTGTAGGCACTGGGTATGGTATGAAGTATGTATGAATCTAACAATTCGCAGAGGAACTCTGAGCATGGCCCTTTCTCATAAGGCCCATAGTTAGCGACCACGTCTGACACTTCACTTGAGACACTTTGGTAATTGGGACGAGAAGATTTTACGGAGCTTCCCAAACGCTGCCCATCCGAGTTGAATTCGACGAGTGACCTCTTTCGCGAATTGGACCTGCCTAGCTGGATTGTTTGTCTGAGGTCGTTCGTCGCCATTTTCTAGAGTACAGTTCCCAATTGTTATTGGTGTGGGTGCGACATGGACATTTGACATGATTTTCGTCTTGTCCATGTTCATTTTGAGACCTACTCCTTGGGAAGCTGTATTGAGGCCATCGAGCATATGGCTTAAGTCTTCCATGGTCCCTGCCATGATTACGGTATCGTCGGTGAATCGAAGGTGAGTGATGTATTCGCCGTTGATGTTGATATCCCTTTCTTTCCAGTCCAGAAGCCTAAAGACATCTTCCAACGTTCATCCTATTTTGAATAAAAATCAAATATTTTTCAAAGTCAAAAATTACCACCCATTCAAAAAAGTGGGCCTATGCTTCAGACCTGAAAAGAACGGGCGCAAGAATTTTTCTAAAGTACTCATATCCTCATTTTCCATGTTCTCGTTACACAGTTTGGTTTTGCATGTCAACAAAATTCCAAATCCGTACATAAAGTTCGCCACACATCAAGTTGGTCAGGACGAAATCCAAGTATGTCGCATGTCATGCGAAGGTGAAATCCGGCAGCAGGAGTATTAGTAGTTTTACTTGTGTGCCTATATACTTGTATTACAATAATTTACATAAAATACTTATAATGCTAATTATATATTATCATAATGCATACTTTGCCATATACATTATGTAGGCGAACAATAGACTTGGTGTCATACATATGGCTTCTGACTTTATTTTCTTTTTGTTATGCTGAAACACGTTGTTCCCCGTCAAATTTTAGGCATTAAGCATACTGAGAGATTAAGAGTGCATCTCCGATTCTCTCACAAGGTACAATACGGGTCGTTGTCGACGGTGTCTTGTCAGCACTAGACAGGGGAGTATGGGTAATTTACCTTGTTCAGTTTAACCGTCAGTTTGCGAGTTAAAAATAAACCCCATTTGTATAATCACTGCTTTTCGACAATACTCCTCTCAGTACCTTGGTTATCATCTCTCGAAGTAGTGGATTATAATTTCTCCTTACATCCTTCAAAAAAAAATATTTGTACGGTTAATATTTCTTCTGTAGTAGATACATAAAAGTTTAAATTTCTTCAATTTACGAGATAAATGCACGATTATATAAAGCTGTCAATAATATAAGAGAACGGCTGATTGTAAAATAGTTTAACGCTCAAACATAGTTTTATAGAATGCCGTGGGTATATCAAGTATCGGAGTTTCTGCAGAATGTAAACTATTAAGTGACAGAAAGTTTTAACGTTACCGCACTAATGTCAACTACATTAGGTGTGGCAAAAATAATCAAAAGAGAACTTGTTCTACTTTTAAAAATAATTTTCTATTTGTGTTTTGTAAACTGTCAACCATCTCAAGCTTAGATGGCAGCTGAGATTGATATAAAGATTAGCAACAGAATCGCCCGTGCTGTAAGCGAACTAAAATAATACCGGCCACATAATAAAGTATGACACAAGACTACTAGTTCAGATGTCAATGACTACCGTCACTGGCAGCCTGGCTATGGTCCATAATGAGATTACATAGACCACATTAACCGATATGACCATATATAACATAATGACCAGTCAAGATGTTACAAAATATTATATAAGAGATCTTATCTTGACTGGTAGAGAGAACGGGCGAATAAAACAGCGCGATGAATTATTTGAAATAAGGAAAACGAAATCTATTCGGTTTTAAATCATGAATGATCATCATGGCTTGTATGCTAGAGGACAAGGATTAAAATAATAAGAGGATAAAAACTAATCATCTAGCTATATATAATAAAAGTTTGTGTTTGTCAGCAGTTACGATCAGCTATGAAACTCTCGTTTATAATACCAGGTGAACATAAATGCAGAAGAGATAGTCATCTATTCTAAGAGACGAGACGCGTATCAAGTTCAAATTCAAATATTTTTATTCAAATTAGGATTAAAATTACCTATTCAACGTCAAAAACTACCTCCCATTCGAAATAATATGCCCCAGACCTAAGGAGAACCGGCGTTAGAAACTATTAACTATATTTTCTTCATGACTGCCGCCTTCAACCGTAGTTACTTAATCGATACTTCATTGTTACCTGGTGAACATTAAAATTATATTTATGTTAATATTGTGTTTGATAATAGGAATGGAAATCACTTGTCACCCTAACGACATGGACAAAGCTCAGAGGTCTATCTAAAGCTTTTTTATGGAATAGCGATCGCAAAGATGTTCTTCTGAGAAATAAAGTTCTTAAATCGTAAAGATGTTCTTAATAAGAAAACAGCTAAACTCCACACTGACTAAAGTCTATTAAATTAAGGAATCTTATTTTAAATAATAGTTTATATTATCCTGAAGAGTGCCTCACAATTTAGAAATACTTCACTATTCCTTTCAATAATTTTAAGTTGAATTATTGCTATAATTTTTATAGTGTAAATCGCGGCGTCGTCTTTAGTTTCTGATTAGATCAACTTTATTGGAGTTTAAAACAAAGCCATAATGTGATGGGACGTTATCGCGAACCACTCCACTCACCCTGATGAAGGACCTCCAAATGTCCGAAACTAGCCGGTACCCACACCGATAAACCATGAGTAAAGCCGTGATAGTAAATAAACCTAAAGAAATTCTATAAAAATCTTAATTTTACTGCTTAAATTTTCTTAACGTAAGCTCTGAAATTTTTCTATGTATTATTTTTTCCTAGCTTAGCCCGTAGACTAATTACTTAACGCACCCATAAATGCGTCGTAAAAGTCGCGTTTATTAAACACACGTTCACATTACCTCCGATATCGTAACGGAAATGATTCGGGCCATTGTTAGCGAATGTTGCCATATCATACGTCGAAGACAACTTTCACGATTTTTCCCATACTTTGTATACGAGACTATCTATAAATCTCAACGCCAATCCAGTAGGAAATTGGATCTTCTAACAATACTACCTTGTATTTATCACACGTAATTATTACCATGCCAATCAAAAATTGGCATCTCTAATCTTGAGAAACAACCAACGCATTGATGTTAAATAAATTATAGAAGGCGTGGTGAAATAGGTATTTTTTAATTATAAGTTTCTAAGATCAGTGTGTTTCTTTGTTTGAGTTTATCAGATCATATAAATTGCTTCATAAATATTTTAAATTACTATTTATTATTTCTATTATTTAACTGTTATTAAGACATGTCGCTTTTTATTCTTTTAACGTACCATGTCATAAGTATAGTGATTCGTATCATGATGAATTGAACAGAAAATAGATGTTACCTTTGTGAGAGAAGTATTGTCAGTTGTTCTATTAAAAGCCAAAAATTCATTTTAACAGTACGTCTTCTTCTAATATGCAAGTGTATTGGAGTTGTATCATTGTGTGTCTTTCGCCTTATTTGCTAATTACAGCAGTTAGTAAGAATTTTCAAAACAAGCCGTGCGGTTTTACCCTTGTATACGCTTGAATTATTTAAAAATAAGTGATCGATAGATTTGTAGATTATTACAACGTACAATATCCCACCGCTTGATTCTGCAGGTACGTTAATGAAACTCATTTTAAATGAACGTTTAGGGATTATGTAATACATTAGCCATAGGTTGCCTATAAAAAATTGGCTGCAAGTAAGTAACTGTAATTTATTTTAGTATAATTAATTTTTTGATGTTAACCTATACGTTTTTTTTTATAAATAATTTGTAAGTCATCAGTATATTGTTTTTCATCAAAAAAACATGTACCTGCAGAATCGACTGGTGCGATTTTAGTCTTTAACATATCATTTATGTTTCTCACAAGACTCGTCTGCGTCATAGACCCGAGCAGAGTGTTGAATAAATTTATTATTCATGATATCCCAAGCTATGCCTAGAAATAACATATTAGTCGAGGAAAGAGTTCAATCGAATGAAAAATATCACATTTTCTATGTTTATTTACATTTAGTTACAATATATAGTATATATGGCGCCTATTTCTGCTGTGAGGCAGTAATGTGTAAGCATTACTGTGTTTCGATCTGAACGGCGCCGTAGCTAGTGAAATTACTGGGCAAATGAGACTTGACAACTTATGTCTCAAGGTGACGAGAGAGTTGTAGTGCCGCTCAGAATTTTTGGGTTTTCAATAATCCTGAGCTGAAGCTGAATCTGCAGCTGAATAAATAACCAACAGCCTCGTCGAAGAACCTGCTCGTCTCTTCCCTTATTTTCATTAAAAACAAATGCCATTTTGTTCGATGACATTTTGCCATCTTGCAAGTGGTGACATGATCCTGTTGCTATAGAACTTTTGGGACTAATGATCAATAAAAACAAACAATTATTTTTGGCAGACCTCTTTTATCCCTCTAGTCCAACCGAAATAGGCATTCGGCTATAATAATAATAATAATAATAATAATAATATATTTATTTGCAAAAAACATAGTATACAATGGTGTTTAAATTTAAATAAATAATAAGAGCTTACATGTTTTGCCAGCACTATTCCTAGCATGCAAATATTTAAACACAATGAATATAATCAGAATTTCATTTCCATAAATTCCTTAATACTATAAAAATTATAATCATTTAGCCAACGGCCCTAACACTATCAGGTGAAAGCCTTTAATTTTTTTGCTTAGTGGCTAAATACGTGTGTCTGGTCTCGCGATATCGTGATGGAAGACCACATCTTTTCTATTTATGTATTTCAGCTGCTTTCAGCAAATTTCTTGCTTTAATTTCACCAGTTGTTGGCAGTAGAGATCTAAATCGATGGTTCTGACCGGGGGTAAGATCTCATAATACACAATGCCTCATTGGCCCTAGCATACACATAACATCCCCTTTATTGTGAGTAAACCCGCGTTTCACCACAGTATGTGATGCTTAACCAACCTTTAAGGTCGTGAACCGTTGATCTACATTTCACCATCTGATATGATGGTTCGTTTTCATTATGAAAACGGCTGAACCAACTTTGTGCTACTCTTACTGATGCCCAATAGGTCCATCACTTCAGCCGAAAGAATGGAAGAGGGCTATACTCGTAGATTCCTTGCGAGATTGAATCAGAAATGAATCAGGGATACGTAGGAGAACCAAAGTCACAAACATAGCCCGCATGATTAAAAAACTAACGTCGCAGTGGGCAGGGCATAAAGCTCGGACAGATGTCTGTGGGGTCACTAAAGTCCTCGAATGGCGACCACGAACTGGAACACGCAGTGTTGGAAGGCGTACAAGATGGACTGATCATCTGGTCAAGATCGCTGGAACAGGTTGGATGAAGGCAGCGCAGGACCGATCGTGGATATCTTTAGGGGAGGCCTTTGCAGTGGATGTTTTCCGGCTGAAATGAAGACCTTTTACCACACAAACGTGTTTTAACATTCGCTTGAATTTCGTAGCACATTCGTTTTGTAATATTCTGGCGACCATGTTCTAAAGGCGTATAAATCGTCCCACAAAAGACTTAATAACTCGACTTACGGCCATTCGCAAAATTCAGTCTAATCTATGGTTGTGGCCTACTTGAGGTTAAAAATCGTAACTACCGTTGACATATCTGTCCCACTAAACTTATCGACGGTAACTCATCTTATCCGTAAACGCTGTCCATCAATGGGACGACGTAAGCTATACTAGGGATAGAAGTTTGTATGAAAATTTCAACAGTGTACTGGCGATAAGAATGATTTATCGGGTATATTGGGACAGCTTCAGATTATTGACAGATAATTACTGACAGTAGAAGGTATGAATGTATCTCTTTCTGTAGATAGTATATTGGGAACCACCGTTAGTTGAGTAGTAGACATAACAAAATGTTAGTTCCTAGTGTTAACATAGTACTCCTTACCTCTACAGTGCGTAGTACATACCTTGCATGAGTCATTCCGTAATATCAAATGAGTGTATCCTTTCCCTATTGTGTAAGTTTTAACTTTAGATTGGCGTTGATGTATAAATGCATTGCTGAAATTCGGTTAACACGTGATGCAATCTTAATGTGTGAAAGTATACTAATGTACATGTAATAATTACTCAAATGAATTACTAATTAATAGTAATATACATATTATGTGTAACAATAACTAACTGATCTCTTTTTCGCGTTCCAAATTATACAATAATATTGTTGGTATTACGTATTTGTTTCAACTCTAAACAAATAAATCTTTTTCTTAATGAAAGAGTAGGACAAAATATTAAAAGAAAAAAAAAACAACGTCTGCGTCACCTCATATAAAGTGATCACCGCTGCCTTCATTCTCCTGCAACACCAGAGGGAATACAGGAGAAATTAAAGGAGATAAAAATTGAGTGTTTATTCTTACTATAAACTTAGAGTCACAATTTAAATTTAAGGAATAAGGATATACTCGAAGTACCGAAAACTGGGCTTCATAGAGTAAGCAATTAATTTGTTGGTATACTTTTTTATGAAATTCTGCCGAATGATATTTAAAATATGTCATTTAATAGATTTAAAAATTAAATTAGTAATAAGTAAATTACTTTTAAAGAGCTTATAAGGTCTAAAGTATTAAAGTTTCTTGTGTCTTCTTCTATGCTCAGTCGTGATAGTGAATCCATAGTAAATTTTCCATTTAACCTTTTAATTTGAAGTGATTTCTTAATTTCGAATTTTGGATCATCCAGCCACAAGTTGCATTCGTTCACGTTAGCTTATGTTATCATGAAACATGGACCAGCCATCGCTTCTGATTGACAATATTTTAGAAAAAAATCGAGAGTGTTATTTTAGTTTATGTGATTGTCGCTTGTTTTTACTTTATAGCATCGTTTTAAAATTGTGTACATTGAATTTAACATACGATGAATTTAACTCGGCAAATATTCGCGACGTGATTTTCGCTGTGGCTTTGATCAATAAGAAACGCACCAGACATTAAGATTGGGTGATGAATTAACCAACACTATTTTGACATTCATTTTGTTCAGAAGTTGTGCACTCGATGGATGTTTAAATGATTTAATAGACGAACAGAAAGAAATACAACTGCGTTGTTCACTGGTGCAGTAAAATGATAGAAAATATAACGAAAAGCGGTCAGTGTCTTTAGGTACATAATATTGTCGCTGGTAACTAAATCCGAGTATATTGTTTCGAGCCCAAAAGAAAAAGCCAATTGTCAGAATGGGTCTTTAATTTAGCAATTTGTTGAAGAAATATAATTGGTCATAAAGCTTCATTTTCTGATTTGCCTTTGAATTAGTAATATGATTGGTCATTGAGCTGCATCATTTGCCATTGACAGACAGCCCAGATCTCATCAGATTAGCCTGTGTCGTGGTAATTTTATGGTAATTATAATATCTCGTAATTAACGGTTCTCATCATTGAATTTTGAACTCGCGTAAAGTCTAGGAAGACCGCAATTTTACGAATACAAAATTGTATATTTTACTTTTTCATAACACTAAAATTTCTGGCCACAGCTGAATAATTAGACATGCTCTGTAGAACAAAAACATAAATGTTTAATTAAAAATTATCTGAGTTTGCTCACGTTCTAGATAAAATTATTAGAAATTCGCAAACGAGCATGTATTTACTTTTATTACTTAGATTCAAATAGTGTTTATAAATGTTTTGTTTATCTACGAATTTTATTTTGAGCACTAGCAAATAATTTGTGATACCAAGTACATTCAAGAAGCTAGAAGAATATTTATTACATAAAGTTGGTAGGTATGTTTGGAAAGAGAGTGGTAGTAAAATTTTACTTTTATTAAGAGTCTCATTGTTTTATAAGTTAAATTTCACTCGATTTGGCAAGGGAAGGCAAGATGGGGTATACCATCTTATGAGTAGCAGATAGCAGATGTAGGAAATGAAAAAAATTGCTACATAGCTATTCAAAAATAATTTAAAGATATTATTCAGAAAGATAGCACAGGCAAATAGAAAATCACTATGACTGTTTTGTAAAAGTTGTTATTTGCAATCAAATGAAGGCTAGGCTGCATGTTTTGCGTGGGCAAATAGTTGCACTGGCGCTCTGTGCTGGTTATGGTGAAGTCTTCTTTCTGATCTATAACATTTTATTGCGAACTCTGAATTATAAATTCATTTTTGCAAACTCCACCTTAGTCTTTGTCTTAGAGAAAGCAGAGATGATTATAAAATATGTTATTTTCATGAAATCTCAAGGCCAAATTATCCAGTCTTGAAGAGGGATAGAAGATGTCAGAAGCGTTGGAAAAATCAATCAGATGATGTATGTTCTAAAAAGGGAATGGTTAGGAATAGCGTGAGAAAAAGAGCTAGAGAAAAGGTTTGATGTCAGTGAAAGAAGCCAAGAGTCAGGACACCTTCGACAGGTGACAGGCGTAAATAATAAAACTGTGTGTGCTAAAGATGACTCGCCAAGTGAAAACTTCATCGAAGTTATTACATTATACGAAATATATTTTTTTGTTCTATATTCATAAAGCAATGACATTTAGAATATTTTTTTAGAGGACAAACGATCATATGATCACCTTTGGTGTAATGTGATCACTACAACCCACCATATCGTATCCTCCTGAAAACATCGCGCAATTAAGCTGATTCCATAGTTTGATTGTACTTGGAAGAAAGTTCCTTAAAACCACTCTGTAGAAGAACGCCTGATATCCAGATCTAGGGGATGATATCTAAGTTTATGTAATTATTTATTAAGGATGTAATATAAATGTGGAATTCGGTGGCACGAATCAAGTCAAAGATATCTTGGGTATTCCCATAAATGAGGAAAGAAACACAAAATAAAGCGACGTTTCAATATCGTGACATTAACAATACATATCATATTTGAAATTTTGATCAAAGTATTTGTAAGATTTTTTAGGTATAATTTTTAATATAAATATTATTTAGCCTGACTAAATAATATTTATTTATTTATATTTATTCAAAAAGCTTTCAATTATTCATGAAAATTAACGTCACCATTCAGTGCCACTCAATACCCATCCGACTGCGAGCGCCCATAAAGCTGAAGTTTTCGCTTCAAAGATAAAGTAGTTAAGAAGATCTTGAAATAACAATTGATTTGCAAATACTGTGAGCATTCACTACGCGACCTCAGTCTTCACAAAGTCATCCGTTCGAATCTTGATTGGATCCACACTATCTAATTGACCGCAATTTCTTAAAAATACATTCATTTCACACTCAATTTGAATGGCTGTTTTGAGCAAGTACTTGAAGGACGTATTAAGTAACTTGATGATGTACTCTAGCATTTTAAAGTGTATTATTTCTTTTTTTTATTGATAACTGTATTATTTTTAATATTTTTTGAATATTTTTTTTGTCGACAAAAAAGGCAAAAAGAGTACATTTTTAAAATCAGTGGTGCAATAGATAGAACCGTTGATTCTCACCGAGGCGATCCTCGTGTCCAGATGTGTTTTCGGTTTTCGAATTCATATGACCCTTTTTCGACGCATTCTTCGTCTAAGGTAGCGCGAATAAATAAAATAAATAAAAAGTCTTTTATTTCTGAGACGAGGATTAATTATTCTAAAATATAATTAAAAGTAAACTAAATTAAAAAGAACTGATCAAAGGATTCCTTTTATAAAATGTCCCTTAGCTCGGTGTGCGTTTTGGCATTGGCGTACTCCAACTGTCTTCATTAAGGGTTATACTTCGTTACCCTTGTCCAATATGGCCGTAAAGTCAGGCGCGTATATCGTCCGACCATCGCATATTGGTCTTGCTTGTCTTCTAGTGCCATCTCTAAGATGCCAAATCGTAACTCTCTTGCTCCATTTGTCTTAAACTGCATAGCATATGTCCAGTCCAGCTCAATTTCTGATGGTCAATGCGAGTTATTATTTCGGTGACTTTATTTTTATTTCTTATGTGTATATTTTAACCTATCCCAAAGTTTTAATCCCAAGATACTTCTCTCCATTGCACATTGACATTTGGCTAGTTGTTTTCTATGGCTATCTGTTAGGGACCAAGTCTCGCACACATATGACATACAAGGCAGATTCGAAGCGTTGAATGTCTTCATTTTAATATTAACGCTTAAATCTTTACGTTTCATGATTTCTTTTTATGGCCAGTATTTTTTCTAACTACTACCTATTCTATTATTAACTTGCTTAGACATTGGATCATGAGGGAAATAATTTGACCAATAAAGACATACTTGCTAACAAAATCCAGTCTATTTCCATCAAAAACTATATCTATTTCTGTAGTATGAGACATCATTTTGGTTTTGCTAGCATTCATTTTGAGTCTAACTTCTTTACTTTTAAGGCCTTGTACCATTACCATTGTACCATTTGCATAAAGTCCTAAAATTCTCGTTCCATCTTCATAACAGTTTAAAAATATATAATTCATTCTCACTTTCCTTCAAATTGTATTGAATATAGTTAAATATTACCATTTTTATTTTAATTCATTCCTATATATCAAAAAGAATTTCCATTTTGTTTATGAGCCTTGAGGCGGTTTGTTACTTTGCCAAGATATGGTAAGAGGAGCAATGGCATCCATGCATTTTGTTTGTTTTGCGTTCTGCCTTACCACTGTTTAATTATAATATTTTTATATATTTAGTTTTACCGCCTTTTTAAAATTATTTCAGTATTTATTATATCCGTTATACTTGTGAAATACTTTTATATATTAAAAGAAGTGTACAGTTGTGTGATGTGCCTATGCTCTTAACTCTTCCGTTTCTAGGACTTTTTCATCACTTACGTCAGTAATTGTACTTTTATTATTAAGTATTCTTTGGTAAATGGCACATGATCCGCAAATCTTAATATGTTATTTGAACTCTCATGTTGTAGCTCAATAGCGAAAGGAAGCTAAATGACGTCAAAATTGATTTCTTCGTCACTTTCTGTTTCTTACGAATGAATCCCTTTCTTATTTATATTATAAGAAGAGATAGTTCTGTAATCTATATTATTGTAGAGCCCTCTCTTTTTTCATTTGTAAAATATATCATAATTTAAGCCATAAATATAGAATGGGATTATTCTAAAGCTTTCCGTTATTCTTTTATTTGTATATATTAGCCAGTCAGTACAGACCAAGTAATCTAGACAGTTGATTCATATGACCTTTATAAAAACATTGTTTATAGTTGCTAGAGAATGCTCCCATGGTTCGTGTACGTAATATTGTTTATCTGAACAAGAATTTATAGCACGCCTGCCAGCTACGAAAAGATCGAATCTACTTTCGAGTGAATAATCGATACTTGTCAATTATAATTTATAATCGAATAAGTGTCACATCGATTAGGTTTCGAGTTACGATACAACATGTAGGAGGGACGATGTTAGATAGAGTAAAAACAAGTCTAAGTTTATAAAAGTGGGTTTATAAAAGCACTTTTGAATTGTGAGTTAATTCTTTACGCTACAAAAGATCCGTAAAGCTGATTTTATTGAGAAGATTTTTTCACAAACTCAACAATTGTAATTTTAAAATCATTACACATAGTAAAATAGCTGTACTCTTATCTTCAATGTGATGAATATATTTTATATTTAATATTTGCTATGTGTATAGTTTATTTTCGACCCCGTGGGTGCATTTTTAGAAATTTTCAAAAGATAAAATCACTACATTTATCAATATTTGTATGTCAAATATTACAGCACATGTGCTGACCCGGCAAACGTTGTTTTGCCATATAAATTAAATACCCCGGGCCCACTCATTGCATTAATTGTTTGCGCAGCTTGAATTATCGGGGACCCAGTGCTCTGTAAGCGGCTGGATGATTTGGCGTTGCGTAAAGACGTCGCTTCATTCTGTATCTTCTATCGCATTTATCACGGGGATTGTTCCGAAGAGCTGTTTCACCTGATTCCTACCGGCGAATTCCACCTTCGTACGACTTGCCACAAATTAGAATATCATCCCCACCATCTGGATGTGTGGCGGTCCTCCACAGTGCGGTTTATAATGTAGCTTTCTTCCACGTACTACAAAGCTATGGAATGAGCTTCCTTGCGCGGTGTTTCCGGGACGATGCGACAAACGACCTGCAAAAAATGCGCGTATACCTTACTTAAAGGCTGGTAACACTCCTGTAATTCTTCTGATTTTGCAAGAGAACGTGCGGCGGTGATCACTTAACACCAGGGGATCCGTGCGCTCATTTGTCCTCCTTTTCCATAAAAAATAAATAAATACGGCTCCATTTATTATTACAGTTTTTTTTTACAATAAAATACATTTTTTGCTAATTATACTATTCCTTACTACAAATTTATTTTTAGTTTAATATTCTATTAAAGTTTTTGTTATTATTTTTTTACTGAACTGCTGTTTTAAATATAGGCTTGTACACAACTTCCAACCGTATGTATGTATTATTGAAAAAGGTGCTTAATGTATACTCATAGATTATTCTATTCGGAATGATGGCTAGAATAAATGATTGTTTCTCTTGGATATATTACCACATTCATTGCAATTAATAACTTAAGATGAAAACAAAAGGGTATTTCGTTTTTCATTAATAACTCAAACGCTTTTTAAGAAAATTTAAGAAAAGATCCTTAGAGATTTAATTTACCAATATTTAGTTCTCGAAGTCTGGCTTCTGCGGTGTCTCGAGAAAACCAGCGTAAAGAAGTAAAATTCCCAACATACTACTGACTAGACACCATTTTAGGTCTTTAGTTTACAGAGATTAACATCTCTGTAAACTAACTTACTAAAGAGGAGCAGATATTATATCTCAAATTTTTAGACCTTTTAACAAGAACTAACACTTTTAAGAACATGTAGACTAGCCTATAAAAGCATAATATTTGCCACAATCAGTTCATTTCGTACAGCGCTGATCTTTGTTAATAGTTTAATTTCTTTATGTGACCAACTTTCATTCGACCGATAATGCAGACAGGATCAAGATTGTTAGGATTTTGTTGGCAGTGAAACAAATATGTTTGCATTCGTTAAACCGGTCTGTGCGCAGCTTATAAGGAATCAGAAATATTCGGAGACGTTATTAAGATAATTTTTTAATTGAATCAAATTGAATTAATTACACTGCAGTTGACCTGATACCGCGACTCGTTTAGAAAGGATGTGTCGTAATAATGTAATATCATTGTGTGGGGTCATCGTTGGAATTCTGTTTTTGTTTTTATAATAGACTTGTTAGTATTTTCTTTGATTAACGCGTTACACATTTATTTGAATAAAACATTTTTTAAAGTATTAAAATGCGTGTAATTATAGCTGTATTGTTCCACGCTTTTTATTAACTGTATGTATGTTTGTTTGTAATCGAATCATTTGGGCGCGATATTGACAAACTTTAAACCGCCAGATTTCGTTAAAACTTTGTAGATTTATCGAGGACCGATGACAATACATTAATTTGCTAAAATTATTACGAGGTTTTACGTAAAAGTAACATTTTTTAAATTATTTATTTAACCCGACGTTTTGTGAACCCAATTTTTAGGTTGGGATAAAAATAGTCAACCTAACGTGTACAATTATTTATTCCACAGGCTATTTGTAATTTGTTTCTTAGAAAAATGAGTGCAATGTTTTATAATCATTTCTAATTCGAACAAGATCAAGAATAGATTAGCTATCTATCTTGACAGAATTTCTTCAGACAACCAACTGGATAATAATGATTTAACCGTAGGCTCTTTTCCTAATGTGACTATTGAATAAATAATTAAATACTAAATGTACAGATATGCTAATTATCGTAATCTGTGATAAATAATTAAATAGTAGCTGATGATAAATAATTAAGTGTTTCGATAAAATTTTAATAATCTTAGAATATAAAAATTATGTGTCACGTCGCTTGTCCGCAATGGACTCCTAAACTAATGAACGGATTTTAATGGGGATTACTTCATGGAGTCCAGTCTTCAGTTGACCAACTTGAGAGATAGGATAATTTTTATTTCGAATTGGCACACATATTTTTTTTTATTATCAATATTTGTTTTGTATGGACATATTTTCTATGAGAGAATTTAGTGACGCACTGTTTGACAGATCCTCTGTGAAACAATTTCATTACCGATAACATCAGGGAGCATTTTTTACGAAATAATTCTTGAGTTTTTGAAATATTATTGGCAAATTCCTATAAAACAGTATTTTTTTTTTCTACAGAACAACGTCTATCGGTCAGCTAGTTGAAATATATATCGAATGGTAACTTAAAACAATGCATTTTAGTATCCATATTTGTATCTTTTGACAAAGATGCGACTCAGTAACTCGACTGGACTGTACCACACTCAAACAGTATATTATATATTTTATTTTAGAACTTGAGTTTTTAAAAGAGAATTATGTATTTATTTATTTAGACCTACCAAATATAAACATAGAGATTTAGTTGTATTTTTTTTTATGACATATTATAGTTTAGTTTGTATAGTACTTAATCACTACCGCTCATACTATTTGCAACACCAGAGGAATCTCAGGGGCATTCCCGGCAATTTTTACTTATTATAGAAATAATATATTATTACTAGGTGACCCGACACATGTTGTATTGCCATATGAAAAAAAAAAAAGACGTGTGGCACTCGGGGACTGCCGCGGTAAAGCTATTGCATAGCATTTTTTATCAACTTATGCAATTATAATTATTTATTTATTTTATTTATGCAGTATTATTTTTGATAAAATTAATTAAAAAAAAAACAGACGGGATTTGAGTAAAATTTTACTTGCAAGATTTGATTACAGACAGACAACGGGGAAGGTGAAACTAAATAAAAATGCTTGTCATAATAATAAAAATTAAAAAAACGTAATAAAAAAAATAAAGAAATTAAAAAAAAATCAAGATGTACCCCAGGCTCGAACCTGGGACCTTTTTCACTATAAGCATACGTAATTACCGCTGTTCCACGGCAACTGGCGAAATATCTATATAGATCTAGTAAGTAAGTGTTAGGTTATTTTCGTTACGGAAATTTCTGGATTCGGTCTCCATGCTCAAGGCCCGCAATAGAAGCTATGCAATAGCTTAAAAATTTGGGATATAGATTTCGAACGATTCTCAGACTTTCCAAATATACATATAAAATTTCATAACAATCGATCAAGCCCCTTCGGAGGAGTAAGGCATTTATATGTGACACGAGAATCTTATATAAACATATAGATAAGTACCTCTCTTCAAATATGACTGCGGCAGTCCTTCTAGGTCACTCGCTAATATTTCAATAGAGTATTTCCACCAGTACTCACTTACCATCCGATACCTAATTAGTTCTCCTTATTCATTTCAAACTTGGACATACAAGTAACTAATATCAAATATATATAATAATATTTATCTATATATAATACAAAAGACAACTTACTGGGACGTCTCAACCACTAAAATGTGTATACAGTCATTGAAATAAACGAAATGTGTGTAAAACGAAAAACCTTAGAATAATTTAGACTATAGCGGTCCCTACCATCAAGAAAGCCTCATGGGCAATGATAAGCATCATAACACTTTTAAAAATTCACACAGTAAACATATAAAAGCGGAGTATTGCCTCACCACACTTTAGCAGACAATTCAAATTGAAACAAAGAGCAATAACCGTTAACAGTTTATTCACAGAAGAATCTGTGAAGTAACAGAAGTTACTTGTATGCTTTACACACGATGTTAGGTTGAACCATTTGATCAAAAATTACTACCGTGAAGTCCTTCCAGTCTTCACCCGTCTATAAAATGAACCCCCTGTATATTGATGATGGCTGAAACAAAAACTTGAAGCACTTCATTGGAATTTGTTAATAGAATACAAAGTACCGGCTTAATACTAGGTATTAGGTTTTATACTTATTTAAAATATATTTACTTATACTGACACTAGCTGACCCGGCAAACGTTGTTTTGTCATATAAAGTATAATTCACGCGATAGTTTTATAAGTAATAAAATATTGCCTATATTATAGCCTGTACATCATTTTGTTCTATTGTCAATAGTTTTTGCAGCGCACGCAAAAATAGGTTTTCGATTTTACACCTTGTGTTACAAAATAGCAATTTTATTACGGATCCCTAATTTTGAAAAAAAACATAGCCTATAGCCTTCCTCGATAAATGGACTACCGAACACTGAAAGAATCATTCAAATCGGACCAGTAGTACCAGAGATAAGCGCGTTCAAACAAACTAACAAACAAACACTGCAGCTTTATAATATTAGTATAGATAAATACTTCTTTAGCATAGCTGAATAAATATAACTCCAAAACTTTTATCATATAAATTTTATGGCAAACTGTTTGACTGTTTGCTGAATTTTTAGCGTTATCGCTAAGCAATAGTTAAATATTTTTCAACTAACTGACCTTTAACTTTCACATCCAACACATAAACGAGCTAATACCGAATTACTTAAGTACAAAATTGAACAAAAGATATCTAGCAATGACTGTCCGATGTCATAAGTCGAAATGTTACTTCACGACGCTTTTACGTCAATTAGCCATTAATATCATTATGAGACGTCTACGTTAGCTAGCCAATAATAAATTACATAGCCAGCCTATTCATCAACTAATGACGGCCGTTCTCAATATACTATCTACAGATAGAGATAAATTACTACCTTCTACTGTCAGTAATTATCTGTCAATAATCTGAAGCTGTCCCAATGTACCCGATAAGTCATTCTTATCGCCTCATATTGGAACGCGTGAATTGCAATTTTCATACAAACTTCTATCGCTGGTAAGCTATACGTCCTCCCATTGACAGACAGCGTGTACGGATAAGGTGAGTTATCTTCGATAAGTTTATTGAGACAGAAAAGTCAACGATAGTTACGATTTTTATCTCAAGTAGGCTACATCCGGAGATAGACTGAATATTGGGAATGTCCGTTAAAGTACTTTTGCACTACGTCCGATCCAAATCCGATCCGAACTCGTGAAAACCAGTCCGGGGTAGTCGTATAGTATTTTTAACGGTTGACGGATCGGATTCGGATCGGACGTAGTACGAAAGCGCTCTTATTCGGTAATGGGTCTATTATCTGATATAATAATTTAATTATCTATCTTAAGTATGTTATGGACGATGCGGAACCCCATCTGGTTTTGATTTCATTTCCTCTTACAGCACTTTCGAGTGCTGAGGACATAATCAAGGACGAATCACGCAATATGAACTAAGTGGTCTAAATGGTGCAGAACTTATTAGTAACACATTCTTATCACCCGGTTACAGACGAATATCACACGTAAATCCAGTTGATAAAAATATGCAATATTCGCATAGAGAATCGACGCCGCACCTTTGCTTCAAAAGCAGACATACCACTCGACTTACGAGCTACTCAAAACTACGACATTTGAAACCTTCAATACTTATCTTGCGACATCGTTAGATCTGTTAAAATAACAAAAACGAATTTTAAAGTGAAACATTTTATGATATTTTAATAACATTGCACATATTGGTGTGACCTATGATGTCATCACGTCATGTCAAGACATCAGAAACTTCATCCAAATTGCCAGAAAAAATAATATGATGTATTCGACCTTTATGTGAAAGAGCGTGTACACACATATATACTTCAAATATATATTATGTCAATTTCCACACAACATATACGTTTTTAACATATTTAAAATTTTCACACAAGTTTTCTGGGATACTGGTGTAGAAGAATTTACGTTTACGTAACTTATACGTAGCCTTTTGCTGTTAGACAACCGATGAAAACAGGCCAGGTTTATTAATTTAGTGTGCGTGACAAGCCACGTCTAACACTCGCAATTGTTTTTAGTTAGTGTGCGTGCATTGCTCAAAATAGAGGTTAACTATCAACCTCTATTTTTTCGATGTTTTCATAGCCGTCACAGTCTATTTAGACGTATAAATGATCTAAGGCATTTAATTCACTCGACCAAGCCAAGCAAAAGTATTCTAATTGAAAATACAAAAACCTCGTCACAAAAGACAGTTCTTATTAAAAAAATTCAGAGAGAGAAATGAAGTGGATTCTCTTCGTTCTTAAATCATGTTAAAGCCGTGAGGGTAAGACTGTTCTATTCCGCCTCAATTCAAGCAAATGTCTCATATTTACAATATATAATAACTAATAATAAAGAAAGTATTTTTTTTTGATTAACGCAATTAATACACATTCAAATAAAATAATTGTAAAAATGCGTGTAACTGTCCCGTAGCTTTACGCAAAAGCCTATAATATAAAAACACAGTTACAATTACAATCGATTTAATGTGTCAAAAAGTATTTTTTTGAAATAAAATAGATATAAAAGTGTTAATATCGCTAAATTTAACAAAATCGCTTTGACATACGTTTCACCTCTTCACGAGCACGCGAAAGGCCTCATTTACGGAGACGCGGGGAGTCGCACGTCGCTGTTGGCTTGGCGTCTTGGAGCGCGTCGGATTTTTTTTTACCGGTGTGCCGCGTATCACTTAACGCGTAAACACAAACTTATAGCAATGAAGAGTTGCTCGTAGAGATACGAGACAGGAAGAGACGTGGTGCCCGCTGCTGCGCCCGTGGCGAATCCTCCGGCGTGTAGCGAAGCACGCGTGGTGCTCAATCAATCCGACTAGTTTTAGGCTAGCGAGAGATGGGAGGGTACTTCTTATAATAAATAATTCAAGTACCAGTGGAAGGCTCCTTTGCACAGGATGCCGGGTAGATTATGGGTACCACAACAGCGGATATTTGTGCCGTGTAGCAGTAATGTTTTAACATTACTGTGTTTCGATCTGAAGAGCGCCGTAGCTGTTGAAATTATTGGGCAAATGTGACTTAACATCTTATGTCTCAAGGTGACGAGCGCAATCGTAGTGCCGCTCAGAATTTTTCTTTCTCAGAATCTTTCTCTTTCACTATACTCTCAGAATCTGGGCTTTTCAAGAATCCTGAGCGCCACTGCATTGTAATGGGCAGGGCGGATCAATTACCATCAGCTGAATGTCCTGCTAAATTAATAAATAAATAACTAAATAAATCCTGCTCGTCTCATCCCGTATTTTCAAAAAAAAACTTTTTAACATAGAAATTACTTAAAAAAAATCGATCATATCATACTACATCGTGACAGTGAATACGTCTGTGTTGCGCGAGGTCCGAAGGAGACTGGCATAAAGTTCCGTCGCGGGCATCGCCTCATCGAGAACTGCCGCTGCGTGCGCCGCTGCGATAAACGCCGCGTGAGACGTGTCGATGCCATCCGCGGGTTCTGCCGCCAATTTAAGCAAACGCGTGTAAATTTTTTTCTGAACGCACTATATAATATAAAGCAGCCTATCGCAACGCGCGACGCGCCGAGTCTCCGTAAATGTGGCCTTTACGCATAAACGACAGTCTTCATTTTCAATTTTCTAATCGATCTGAATTAACTATAGCTTAACTAATACTAAAGATAATATAACTTAGCCGAATTGACAATAAATATATATATATATATATATAACATTTTAAATACCAATAAATTTTCACAAAATCACGCCTACTTCTATTATTTTTCTACTAGTAGGTATTTTTATTAAAGGACCTAAGAGAAAAAATTAAAATATACTCTCACAAAAATCGTCACCTTTATGCTCTGAATAGTAATTTTCATTATTATAACACAAGAAATAAGGGAACTTATTCTAGTAGGCTTCATAAGATACAAAATAGCTTTAAGGGTATACACTAATAAAATCCCAGCCACTGTTCAGATATTATCTATAAGTAAAGTTAAATGTTTTATTAAAAAAATGGCTCTGTCGTAAATCTAGCACTCCACAGCTGAATATCTAAGTGATCGGACAGCCTGGGACTAGATTATGCTTATTTTATAGCAATAACAATAACAGTATAATATTTTATATTATACATTAAAAAAGTGCGAAAAAAAGAAAGCTGGAAGAATTTTTTGCGCCGTTTCTTCTCTCTTAGAGAGCCATTTGTATTTCTGAAGCGGCAGTAGTGTTTGAAGTGACATTAAACAATTCTAAGGGAATCAATTTTAAGAAATTAAATGTATTTTATGCCTTTTAACGTTCGGCTAATATTACTCCAAATAACATAATTATTGTTTCGAAAAAAAAAATTGCATCGGTTGGTTGACTTATTTAGTTATTAGTCTTAATTATTAATAATTATTTTAATCTTTAAGTACGACTCATACGCCCTACTCGCTTGCCCTCGGCGTATGAGCAAGGTCACTGGCATCTTTTAACGCCTTAATTTCAAAATGTATGGTTGAGAAACGACCTATAGGCGACTTCTAGATTAAACTAATGGTTCTGACATTCAGCCTATTGTTTCTGCGTATAACTTTCACTTTTCTAATCGCTAATAGAAATAATTATGAGCGTAATGTTTTGCGTGCAAACTCTAGCTTATATAAGTTGATTGGTATGATCACTATAAAAGTTTCAATGCTGATGTTTTAGAAGCAATGTATCGACCGTTGTATTATAAAAGTTAAACAGGACTTATATTAGTCTTATCTTCTATGAAACAGTTCTCTAGCCTTACTGGCGGTGATTCTGTATTCGATTTGTCATCAAAGCATTTGAACCGTTCTAAAAACAAATGTAATATTAATCTCACGCCCAAACGCATACACTCGTTTTTTTTTTTGTTTTCTTCAAACGAACAATTCCAATCACAAGAGTCCCTGACAACGTATTGTGAAGCCTCGTTAGATAATCTGTAAGATTAATGAAAACAAGTATTTTTTTTTGTGAAAATTAGGTAGGAGGCGAGCAGGACGTTCAGCTGATGGTAATTGATACGCCCTGCCCATTACAACGCAGTGCTGCCCAGGATTCCTGAAAAAACCCAAAAGTTTTGAGCTGCACTACAAGTGCGCTCGTCACCTTGAGACATAAGATGCTAAATCTCATTTGCCCAGTAATTTCACTAGCTACGGCGCCCTTCAGACCGAAATACAGTAATGCTTACACATTACTGATTCACGGCAGAAATTGGCGCCGTTGTGGTATCCATAATCTAGCCGGCATCCTGTGCAAAGGAGCCTCCCACTGGTAAATATCATATTATATATTTAACTACATAGGCTTATATTTTGTACAATGGTGCGGTACTATTGTGCGTTTCTACATGAATTTGTTTAATGTTAAACGATAAAAAGTTTACAGTTTCTCTAGAAATAGAGGTCTTTATAATTAGCTAAGCTCAATGCCTTTTTAAATGACAGGTCATAAGCAACTCTTACGATGGAAAATTAGCAAGTCTTTTGTCCATTTAGAAAGTATAGAACTAATGCATTTGTTGAGACATCGAAAGGTGAACGGTTACACTTCCTTCATATGGCGTCCTTGGAGCAAGAGAATAAAATAGACAGAACAAAACACTATATTATACACGAATAATAAAATTGGAAAATCAAATTGTGACAAAAAAAATAAGTCGTTTCGTAAAGTCGTTCTCGAGATATCCGCACCACGCCGTTTTTTGAACCGCAGACTAATGGACGTCCACGATAATTTTTTTAATGACTTTTTTTTATATTAATTTGTATTAGACAACTTACAAAAAGTATCAGGATTATGCATTATTGTCTCAGCTTTATATTGATGTGCTTTTTAAAATGTGTAAGAGTAATAGAAAAAAAAAATATGCAGTTCAAAGAGTGGAAATCGTGTGACCTTGACAGGTCGGTTATAAAGCACAACCTCGCCGCTTCGCGTTCGAGGCGTGCAAAAGCTGAAGAGTTTCATTATCTACTCCACCTAAATCTGACATTTCTCAAGGAATATCTCTCCTATTAGGTATCAAAAAAAATCAAATCAAAATCACTTTATTCATGTAGGTCACGGAAATGACACTTATGAATGTCAAAAATTACTTATCTTATTGAATTTACCGCATCTTCGAAAAGGGTTGAGCTAATGAGAAGAAGTGGCAAGAAACTCATTAACACTCTTTTTAATAAACATTTACATTTCCATCTTTTTACACTATTACAATATAATATGTAAAGTGAAGCAAGGATATAGTCAGTGCCTTACACGAGTAAGTCAAAAAACTAAATGTAAATGAATGCAATACAAAAGTTATTGAGTACTATACTTATAAAGGTATTTTGCGACCATTTTATGGGATGTAAAAAATGTGTATTAACTATAATTTAAAAAATCGGAAACAGAGTTTTTGGTAACAGGATCACCCTGTCACTACAAATAGCGCCCGTTTATGAGTATGATGCATGGACCAGCCATCACCTCCCTTGACCATATTTTAGGGAAGGAGACGACCCGTTGCATGACGCCGCCACAACCATGACTTTTAGGGGGAGATTACGTTAAAAAAAGAATCTTCATCTACACATTATACAATAATCACCAAATACCTCTACTTATATATATATAATTTATATTCGTACATGGTATATGTAGGTTTAAACCTACTGCAGGTTCTCTATAGCAAACTACATTTTTGGAATTGGCAGGTATCAGAATCAAATTTGGTACCTTAGATTCCCTTTTTTACTATTGTGTGACATTTAAAAGTGTCTGTAATGGTCTAATTAAAATAAATATTATGAATGTTGAGGAAAAAATAGAAAAGGGTCTATCATAAGACTAGCTATTATAGCTAGCTGTGATAGCCTAAATCATACATTGCCGTGTAGTAAGGTAAAAGAAAAAAAAATTTACTTAACACAAAAAACAAACGACTTCGAAAACACTATTCCAAAACAATAGATATAGTATGCACTTAAATTACGATTACTGTAATTATTGGAATCGGTGTCCTTGCACCACGACCCGCTCTCGCCTCTCGCCTCCTCACGACTCAAGCACATCTCACCTATAACTATGTATGTAGCTACAAACCTATCTTGGATGACACCGACTCTAAAAATTATAATAATATATAGATAACCTGTGCCGACACCAGCGCCATTGTGGAAGGCTTTTGAACAATTATTTACAACATACAGCTGGACACTTTTTCAACTTTTCCCTCATATGAGATGATTATCTTTGCCTCTACCCTCCAGAGAGGGAAGAAAAAACTTCACCGAGAATACTGACATTTCCGCGTGTATAGAGCTAGGTTGATCCGTTGGCCGAAACAGCTGCCAGCGATGGGGTTTCCACTGGCTTTATTAATCAAAATTGTGTATAAATTACTCTGGTAAAATTCATTCTGATAGATTCCGCTCCAGTGTGTAACGTGACACTGCTACCTCATTCAATATACTCAACGTAATGTGCTCTGCTCCCGTAGAGACTAGTAAAGTTTTCACTACATAATACACAATAGTTGTTTTTACCGCGTGGCACAGATATAGTATTTTTAATATATAATATTATATTAGGTGGTAAACTCCACTGTCTGCCCTGACAGGATACATTCTCTTTGCCAGTTTATTAGTGGCATAGCTCCGTCTGTGATATTAAAGTCTGAGACACGGTCGTATACGATCATCTCACTTTCAACAAATTAAGTGCACAGCTATTAACGTATTTATTGGTATCGTCTGCGTTATAATGCACATAAAATTTAGGGTTCTGCGAGTGAATAACGAGTTCCTGACAAAGATATGCTAGCGACTTCAATAATTATTTATAAATTTAAAATGCAACTAAATTACTGCATTATTTTGAGGAGCGTTATGAAAACTTTATGAGTTTTTTATGTGACAGATCGTAATAGCTGCTACACGTGCTTGATTACAACAATAAATAAATAAAATAAGTCTTTATTGCTGTTCACAAATATTATAAATGATACTTAACTATATATAAACTTAAATCCAAATTATATAATATTAAGTTAAGCAGCTTGTCTTTCGACAAGGGCCTCCTCTAAAGATTTCCACGCCTCTCCGTCTTTCGTCGGGCTCGGGTCGCTGGGTCTAAATGGACCCAAATAGGATCCATTTAGGTCCAGCGACTCTTTTTATTCATCTTCCCAATGTTTAGTTTGTCGCCATTTTCTTCTACTACCATCTCTTATTATTTTAGTCAATTTTTCTTGTTTTCAGTGTTCTGCATATTGATTTTGCGTCATTGAATTTAGTCATACTTTTTATATCTTTAAATTTTACTTAAAGAAAAAGGATTAAAACAATAAAGGAATCTCCGTCCGCGACTTCGTTTACGCAGATATCTTGATGTATAAACACTTTTAACTCATGGCCAAAAAATCATGTTGACTTTTGCATGAACTGTCATCCCTGAAGGAACTAACACTTATAACATCTCTTTTACCATTTGATTAAGATTTCTATGATCATGGTATTTCATGTAACTTTTCCACGTAAAAATTTATACGTAATTAAAAACGCACATTAAGCCCAGTTTTCACATAGTAACAAGACACATTATTTGAAGATGTAGTTTAAAACATATTACCTCAATAAAAATAAAATTTGCAACCAAAATTTTGCGAAGCCCGCATCGTTCATTAATTTTAGTTACTAATCTAATTTGTATAATTAAGTCCAGTAGTGAGGGTTATTATTTTAAAAATAACAAATTTTTTATCATAATACTTTAAAATATAAATTTAAAAATAAGTCCTCCTATTAACTACCAATTAATTTAAACAATGTGTAAGATCACATATTTCCTAAAAACAGTGTCTAAATATACGCTAGAATGAAGAATCGTTTCATTGCGTAAACATGGATATTAATTGCCATTTAGCAAACATTGAAAGATTTGTATAATCAGTGATATGATAGCTTTCGAATGTTTATTAATTACAACGAAATAAATTATGTAACAATGGCTAGTTTGCTCTCAGACTAACGGCCATCGAAGCGCCAGAAAAATTAAAAGATTACGTTTGAGACTTATCTCACCTCATAAATGTCGCCAATAGAAAACGTTTTCTAATTAGGATTACTGGCCAATTTCAATTATAGTTGAAATGATTTGATTGCTCTAGTTTCAATTATTTCGAATTTTAATTTTTTTTTATGAAAATAAGGGAGGACACGAGCAGGACGTTCAGCGGATGGTAATTGATACGGCCTACCCATTTCAATGCAGTGCCGTTCAGGATTCTTGAAAAACCCAAAAATTCTGAGCGGCATTACAATTTGAACTTGCGCTTGTCACCTTGAGTCATCTCATGCCTCAAGGTGACGAGCGCAAGTCTCATTTGCCCAGTAATTTCACTAGCTACGGCGCCCTTCACACTAAAACACAGTAATGTTAACCCATTACTTGCTCCACGGCAGAAATAGGTGCCGATGATGATATGAGAATCGATAGGGCGAAATCGATTATTTTCGAATAATATTTATATCAAGGTGTTTTTACCACTATCTTCATAACTGAGCATAAAAAAGACGATACATACTTTATTCTGGAACAGGGACCTTAATGTCAATGCTACGCTTAAAGATGATGCAGCTAAGGCACCGTACATTTTTGGTTTCATCACTTTTGCTGTGATTACTTAAAGAAAGAAACCACAAGAAAATCAATAAATAAAGTAAGTTGCAATGACTTTGAAGATTCGATTTGAAAGAATATCCTTGATACGGATACGGAGCCTTATCTTAAATATTTATTATGAGTAAGGTTTGACGGTAGCACAACCATGATATTTACTCATTTCTAAAAGAATCAGTAAAATAAAAAACAAATGTGGGTTATGAAAAAATAATTAAACATCTGTACTATTTCCTTCTTATTCTGTGCAAGTGAACGTAAAATTATGCACTATTCATGATGGAAAAGATTAATAACGGCCAGTAAGTGTTCACGTCTGTCGAGATCGTTTGAATATCTTAAATCCATTGTTACGTAAAACTGAACAGCTCAAAGAAGTCAAAGATCAGAAGCCTATTAACATATGAATTATTAGCTCTGTTATTTTATAATGTGACATTAGTGACAAATTGGCACCTAATTAGTATGCATGTCAACTGCTGAATTGGTAGGCAGGCGAATTAATTTGTTAAATCAATCATGGAAGAAGACGTCTTGAAGTAAAATAATTTAACAACTATATACTTTATAAAGGCTCCTTTGAAAACTGACCGAATCTGGCCATAAGCATAGATAAAATAGAAAAAAAAACAATGTAAATAACATTTTAAATTGGAACTTGAGGTACTAGTAAGAATATTCTCTCACAACACTATAGATATCACAGGAGAGTTGCCGGCCTTGTAGCGATCAAGCTAATCAGCTGTTTGGAAAACTTCCCGTGTTAAGAAGAAAGTGAAAGAAGAAGTGTAGTGGAAGGCTCCGTTGTGTTTCTTCTACCAAGTGATAGAGCTGTTCACATGATACTAGATTCCTGACAGTTCTGTGCTGCATTCGTTCATCATCATTTTTAAGCTATTGCATAGCTTTTATCGCGGGCCTTGAGCGTGGGGACCGAATCCAGAAATTCCGTAACGAAAATAACCTAACACCCCCCAACCAGATGTATAAAAGCATAAGAGAAATTTCGCCATGGTCGTTACAGTAAAAGCATAAGTGATATCCGCTGTTTCACCGCATCTGTAACGACTATGGCGAAATATCTCTTATGCTTTTTGTGCAGAAGGTCCCAGGTTCGAGCCTGGGGTACGTCTTGATTTCTTTTTAATTTCTTTATTTTTTTTATCACGTTTTTTTAATTTTTATTATTATGACAAGCATTTTTATTTAGTTTCACCTGTCCCGTTGTCTGTCTGTAATCAAATCTTGCAAATTAAATTTTACTCACTTCCCGTTTGCTTTTTTTAAATTAATTTTATCAAAAATAATATAACTACTTTTACTACTATTAATAAATATTACTACTTTTTTATTTTCAGTTTTTGAAATATTAATAATATGAAAATGTGTCAGTCGACAGTTGTGGTCCATTCAATGATAAACGAGTGCCATCTTGTGTTGAAATTTAAAACTACGATAAATAAATTTATCAGTTATTAGTTACTATAATATTATTATTTACACTTACTTAAAAGATCTATATAGATATTTCGGCACGCTTTTTACAGTTGCCGTGGAACAGCGGTTATCACATATGCTCGTTGTGCAGAAGGTCCCAGGTTCGAGCCTTTTTATCACGTTTTTTAATTTTTATTATTATGCCAAGCATTTTTATTTAGTTTCACCTGTCCCGTTGTCTGTCTGTAATCAAATCTTGCAAGTTAAATTTTAATCAGTTCCCGTTTGCTTTTTTTTAAATTAATTTTATTAATAAAATACTGCATAAATAAAATAAATAAATAATTACAATTGCATAAGTTGATAAAAAATGCTATGCAATAGCTTTACCGCGGCAGTCCCCGAGTGCCACACGTCTTTTTTTTATGGAATAGGGAAACAAACGAGCGTACCGAGCGGGTTACCTGGTGTTAACTAATCACCGCCGCCCACATTCTCTTGCAACACCAGAGATCACAAGAGCGTTGCCGGCCTTTAAGGAAGAATTACGCGCTTTTTTTGAAGGTAACCATTTCGTATTTCGAAACACCGCACAAGGAAGCTCATTACACAGCTTTGTAGTACGAGGAAGAAACCTCCTTGAAAACCGCACTGTGGAGGACCTCCACACATCCAGATGGTGGGGATGATATCCTATCTTGTGGCGTGTCGTGGTGGAATTCGGCGGCAGGAATCAGGTCAAATAGCTCTTCGGAACACTCCCCGTGATAAATGCGGTAGAAGACTGAAGATGTGTCCTGCGACGTCTCTACGCAACGCCAAGTGATCCAGCCGTTCACAGAGCACTGGGTCCCCGACAATTCGAGCTGCTCTGCGTTGCACGCAGCTGATACTGGGCGCCAGACCAGAGATGACAGCAATACTCCATGTGTGGTCGGACCTGCGCTTTGTAGAGAGCTAGTGTGGGCCGGCTTTAAGTATTGCAGTGTTCTATTAATAACGCCCAGCTTCTTCGAAGCCAATTTGGCTTGGCCACGGAATTGGCAATCGCTCGAGATTTCGAGACCCAGTATATATATATAGGCTAGGCTTTAAGGGAAGTGTTGTCGAAGAGCGGTGATACGACAAATGGAGTTTATTTACTGGTAAACGCGCAAACTTGGGTTTTTTGGGGGTTAAATTGGACAAGGTTCAATTTATCCCATTCCGCGACCTCCTCGAGAGAAGACCCGATAGAAGACACAAGTTTCTCCCGGCACTGGTCGACGATTTCCCGAGAGAGACGTGCATGGCCCGTGTATACGGCATCACAAGTGCTGTCGTCTCCATAGTAATGTATGTTGGAAGTGGAGGTGTCCAACATATCATAATATGCAGAAGAAACAGCGTGGGAGATAGCACATAGCCTTGGGGAACTCCAGCGTTCTCGGGCTTGGAATTCGAACAATAGCCGTCGACAACGACCTGTTCGCTGCGCCCAGTGAGGAAGCTGGAGGTCCACATACATTATCTCTCGGGAAGCCCAAATGATGGAAGTTTTGAGAGGAGCGCCTTGTGCCATACACGATCAAAGGTCTTCGCTATATCCAGGCTAACTGCCACGCCTTCCCCCTTACTTTCAATAGCCGTCTATGTGTTAGGTATACCAGAAGATCTATATATATATATCTTTATCTATCTAGACTATGTCGACCATCAAATATTACTGAATAAGCTAAGCGTGTACGGGGTTAGAGGAAACAGCTTATCACTTCTAAAATCATATCTAACGGGGAGGCAACAAATGACACAAATAGCGAGGTTAGTACGGCATGATAAAACAGAAACACCATATATATCGGAGTCAAAAACCGTAACCACTGGAGTACCGCAGGGAAGTATATTAGGTCCATTGTTGTTCATGACATATATAAACGATTTCCCTACGGTAACCAACCATGAGATGATTTTATTTGCTGACGACAGCACAGTGATATTTATAGGTGAAAATTTAAATTCTTTTGTAAGTTACATTAATAATACTATAGGCAATATTATAAACTGGTTGACATGTAACAATTTAAACATAAATCTTGACAAAACTAGCATAATGACATTTGTAAATAGACGCAATAAGATAGCATTGAACATTAATTATCTAAGTAAAAAAATATCTGAAATAACACAAACAAAATTTTTAGGCCTACATATTGATGATTGCCTAAATTGGAAAACCCATATTGAAAATTTGTGCATGAAGCTAAACAGATTTTCATTTGCATTGCACATGCTGTCTAAAGTAGTAAACCAGTCCGCAGTGTTAGTAGCTTTTAACGCATATGTCACATCAAATATTCGGTACGGGATCATATTTTGGGGAAATTCCACAGATAAGGATAGAGTCTTTAAATGTCAGAAAAAATGTATAAGATCTATATTTCATTTAAGCCCTACTGATTCCTGTAAACCATATTTTGATAAATTTAAAATACTTACTTTCCCGTGCCTATATTTATATGAAGTACTAGTATTCATTAGAACAAATGATCAACTATTTAGTTACTGTGATAGTAAACGCAGAAAAAATAAAATATGTTTCACGCAGCATACAACGGCACTTTTTGGTAATAGTATATTTAATATAGCTCCTCAGCTATATAATAAACTACCAGCATCATTAGCGGACCAAAACTTAAATATTAACTCTTTTAAAAATAAAATTAAGGAATTTTTAATGACGAAGAAATATTATTCAGTTAAAGAATATTTAACAGACATGAATGTATAGTCATTAGAATAAGTTAATTCAGATATTTCAAATTAACATTTTTAGTAAGCAAATTTTTATTTTTCACATTTTTATAATATTATGGTGGATAGACTTTTATGAATAATTTGGTTTTTATGTTGTATGTTTTTCACGGTAAACTTAGAGTAAGAATTGTAAAATATTATTTTTGCATGCCTACCCGGCAGATTGTTAGCACCTATGATTATAATGTAACACCAATGTACCCACTCAATCTATGCAATTAAATGACTTGATTTGATTTGAAGATCGCCTGCCGACCGACCATGGCAAAAGCCGTACTGCCGGTCATTGATCAACTGGTGACCCTCAAGGTATACCAAGAGCTGGCGGTTAATTATGCTCTCCATGATTTTGAGGAGCAGGGAGGTAATAGCAATAGGCCTGTAGTTTGCCGGATCCGAACTGTCTCCGTTTTTTAGGATCGGATGGACAAGGGCTGACTTCCATGAGTCAGGGACTACGCCTTTTGAATAAGAATCCATCTGACATTAGGGTATCGTAGAACAGTGATGAGAGAATTACTACCAATTTATGTGGTCATAGTTCAACCAATCTCTTGAAAGAAAAACTTACAGAAAATAGATACAGGGCCAAATGCAGTGTTATGTGAATATATTCTGTTCCACGTTATTGATACGTATAATGTAACGTCCGCTGTTTGTAGTAGAACACGTGTATCTGCTACGTACTATTCTATAATTTATGTCCACGCTCTGCCTTTTTTTGCTCATCAAAGGCATGCGTTATAGCGCAGTCAGCAGCGCACGTGAGGCATGCCCTTAACGCATGCGCGACGACACTTCAAAGAGAAGCGCGCGCTGTAAAAACAGTTTTCGCGCGTCAGGAGGATTACTGTGCCAGAAAGGGTTCAACAACAACGACGAAACCACAATACAGTAAGAGAATAGTAATTTAACTTCATACTAGACTCTAGAGCGCCCAAATCAACGCAAGCACACATAGATATGAGTTAAACGATCGCTAAGCAATCTAGGGAAGACAAAACTATTGAGTGCCACGCCGCTCGCTACCAAACTGGTCGCTGTTAGTGTTAAATTAGCTGCGCCGCGCCGTCCACGTCATCAATCTTTTTGTATGTACCAACCCTAGCTCTCCGCACAGACGTATGTATAAATTTGAAGGAGACTGAAGAGTTACGATATTTTGATATAAATATCACTGTTAGTTATTGGCAGGTATATCGAACATCAATCTCTGTGGTCATTCCCTCATGACTGATGATCGTGGTCGTCTTCGCCCGAGGACATTGGTGCTAACGTACATAGACTTACATATAAATACTCGCGTACTTTTCTTTTTTTTCCATAAAACATGGTTACAAAGTAATATCGTACAATGAAACTTATCATTTAACAGCCTGAGGGCTGTCGCTCCATTCCCTGTGGTATCATTGAGAAAGTCATTTATGTTATAGTAACCTTTACCACACAAACGTTTTTTAACAATTCTTTGAATATCATAACACATTTGTTTTGATCATTTTCTGGGATCTTGTTGTAAAAGCATATTATACACCGCCACACAAAAGCCTTACTAACTCGACTTAGCCGAGTAGTAGGCATTATAAGTTTATGTCTGTTCCTGGTGTTCACCTATGTGCTTATTTACCTAAATACATAATATTATCAAGAATATATTGAGAAGCAACAGTCAAGATGTTAATTTCTTTGAATTTTGCATGATTCCGAAGAAATATCCAGAGAATTTACAACTAAATTATTACGCAATACATAATTTACCTTAATATTAACAAGAACATCGAGAAGCACAAGAAGAATTTGTAAAAAATTAGATTTCGCAAAGACTGCTTAATCAAATATATAAGATGTATGGATTTCATGGTTCTGTGAGTAATTAACGAGTCTTTGTAATCGATTTTATTATATTCGATAGTGTGAGAATATTTTATGTTGTGTAAGATATTACAAAACTAACATACATCTTAAGATTGAATTATTAATATTAGTGTTTATAGTAATAGGACCACTGAGTCTTACTCTCATGCCATGCAGGATGGGTTTACTAAGTTTCCTATAGTTTAGTACAAATTTAACATATCGTTACTTATTCTAGCTATAACCTTGCTGCACCTTGTGGCAATACTTACGGCTAAAATGACATAATCTTACACATAAAATTCTAGTGTCCCGGTGTTTGCTACCAAACTCCTCCGAAACGGCTAAACCAATTTGTTTTAAAATTTGTGTGTATATGGGGTAGGTCTGACAATCGGCCAACAACTTTTTTTCATACCCCTTAGTGATAATGGGGTATGAATAGTAGATGACCCACCCCTAAATATATTTTTTTTTTGACAATTATTTTTAATTTATTGATTCAGCATTTTAAATACATACCTACAACTACAAATAATCACCCATCTACGATCTACACCTATTTTTGTATCGCGATTTTTTTATTATTCTGTTCCATCCAAAATCCGCTTTAGGGTTGCAAGATGGCAATCGAATACAATAATTGCTGTACGATATATTTGGTAGGTCTGAGAATCGGTTACATCTATTTTTTATACCCCAAACATTTTAATTATTGTTTTTTTTATTTCTATATATGGCAAAAGAACGTTTGCAGGGTCAGCTAGTATGTTTATATAAATGAAATACTTTTTAAAGGATTAAATCGCGTGTAATTGTAGCTGTCATTAAAAAATATGACATTCGCGTTAACGAAAGAAAATATAATGAAAATCTTTTATAAAAGCTATTTAACATGATGTTCGACCCTAATATATACACATAAGCGCAATTTATATTGATTCAATAATTTTACAGTATAAAATATACCGTCGTAGGTACTGTCGATTCACATCAAATATAATTAATTCATAGAGGTCAATAAATTACACTTATGGTTTGAAAGTTTATATTTTACCATTTTTTATGACAATAAGGCACGCGACGAGCAGGGCATTCAGCTGATGGTAACGCTCTGCACATTACAATGCAGTGCCGCTCAGGATTCTTGAAAAACCCAAAAATACTGAGCGGTACTACAATTCCACTCGTCATAGACACTCATTTGCCCAGTAATTTCACTAGCTACGACGCCCTTCAGACCGAAACACAATAAGGCTTACACATTACTGCTTCATGTCAGAAAAAGGCGCCGTTGTGGTACCCATAATCTAGCCGGCATCCTGTACAAAGGAGCTTCTCATTGGTAAATGCCCTTACTCGCCTCTTACGACCTCCTTGGGACTGGGACTTCCCTATTCTTTTGATGCCCCGGAGAAGCAGAGCAGATGAGACACCGATAAGGAATACTAAATACTTAATTGTTATTCTGACACATACTTCCGCAATTCAGAGGAGCATGGCACTGCGCCAATTGTAAACAAGTTTCTATTTCATCTCTCTTTGCAAATTTCTTCATTAGGCAATTTAGAATTCTATGATGGAACGCTATCACAGTAGTAAAGGAATTTCACTATGTACAACTTTCATATGATAGTTTAGTGGAATACTTTGTTACTTTAAATTGATTAAAATTATTTTTTGGAATGGCATCATTCTTGGCATATTATATGCTAAGTATTTAGAGATGTTGTAAGCAAACTATTATGTTTAGTATATTTTCAGATATTCAATTGAATCGATTTTTAGGGTTATTTCGACATTGTGGACCGAGTAACGATTTTTTTTTAAATAATTGTGAATCAAATCTAATTTAACTCTCAGATAGCCAGATATTGTGTTATTTATGTATTTGCATTACAAATTACTGAACTGTAACACTGTAGAAAACTCCGTACGCATTAAATAGGTATTTTCGTCTTATTTAATATTATATTGGTCTACATAGGAACATAAATCTTACGATAAACTTGGTATTAAGCTATACCTGATAATAAACCAAGAATATGCAAAATATTTCTACTATATCGCCGACAACACTCTCAATACATTGATAATTCTGAGGTTTTACGAATGTCAATCAGCCTTGCAAATAAACGCGTGACACTTTATACGTCCGAATAAACCAATCATAAGCAAAATGTCTATTTGTAAACATTCTTGGTTTATTCTCAGTTACAATTTTATACCAAGTTTATTTGTGAGGTAACTATTGACATTGTTACAATGGCCACGTAGGGTTAAAGAATTCGATAGGTACTTACCGGTGTAAAGGAACCTTGACATGCCTCGCTGTCTCTTAAACAGAGTTGTTTACAAATAAATGTATTATTTTGATACTTACTAGACGAGAATATTCGCAAATTATTCTTACTTGTAAACATACATCAAAGCACCTTTAGTTCGTTGATTCGTTCAGTAAGTAAGCGATAAAGTGAAAAGTCTCGGTGAAATAATTTGTCTGTTCAACAAAAAAATATTCATTTAATGTAATATTTAAGTTCTGCCGTATCTGAGTAAAATAAGTTTTGTTTATTTTATATAATTTTCACTTTATAGAACCTAATTATATTATAATTGTATTGTTTCTTATTATATCATTGTATTGTATTATATTATACTAGCTGACCCGACTGACGTTGTTCTGTTAATAATAAAAAAAAAACTCCTTCATAACTGACCTCTACTCGGCGAAAGGAATATTCCTACCAAATTTCAAGTCTCTACGGCTTATGGTTCCAGAGATATCGTGATGAGTGACTATATACGTGGAAATCTCTTATATATATAGATTGTATCTGAGTATTACTTCTTATGTTCCATAATTAAAATTCAAAAATTATGTATAGGTATGTTATAATTGCATATGGCCGTTGCCTGTAAGTGCAATAACACTTAGACTTGTTAAGAATAATATTAAATGAAAATAGTTAGTGATAATTGTGTTCTCGATTATAATAAATAAATAAATACTTATAACATGCGGTACTGTTACATAGACATACATACATCACTGATTGCTGCGATGTCTAATACGTTATTTGCGGAATTATATTGGTGTTTCTCCGAATACTTCAAGACGTACGATTTTAAAGTAAATTTTGCAAGTATCACAAGGACTTATGACCTTAGATTAAGGGCTGGTCTCCGCCGCGCACCAACTAGAACAATAACTTTTTTATTACGGCAACTGTTAGATGCTCGTGCGCGTGGCATCTCTCAAATTTTGTAACATAAGCTTCGTGTTATTTTACATTGAAATCAATACAAAATACTTACTGATGATATGTTATCCCAGTGTCTTTCTTATTTCTTGTAGTATTATTTTTTCAAAGTTTTACTACGCAACCCGGCTTTTTAGTTTCAATTATTAGCAAAGTTTAACACAGAACCTGTGACACGTCAATGCCACACATTGTTCGAGAATGGCTCGAGTTCGCCCACTTATGCGTAGTATTAGTTGCCGCACTTTGCGACTAGGCCTGCGGTATCTAGTTGGAGCGCAGCGGAGACCAATCCTCAATCTAAGCTTATGACATTACAATATTTTAATTGCTCCATATTTCATTATTCAAAATAGGATATGAATATATATATTCGAACAAGTATGCCTAAGAAGAACGGGCGCAAGAATCTCAGCGGGCTTCTATTTTTTTCATAAAAATTTGGTTTTTCTGCCGTGAAGCAGTAATGTGTAAGCATTATTGTATTTGGGTCTGATGGGTGCCGTAGCTAGTTGAAATTAAGGGGCAAATGCGACTTAACATCTTGTCTCTAGGTGACGAGCGCAATAGTAGTGTAGTGGGATTTTGGGGGTTTTTTTATGGAATAGGAGGACAAACGAGCGTACGTGTCACCTGTTGTTAAGTGATCACCGCCGCCCACAATCTCTTGCAACACCAGAGGAATCACAGGAGCGTTGCCGGCCTTTAAGGAAGGTGTACGCGCTTTTTTTGAAGGTACCCATGTCGTATCGTCCCGGAAACACCGCACAAGGAAGCTTATTCCACAGCTTTGTAGTACGTAAAAGAAAGCTCCTTGAAAACCACACTGTGGAGGACCGCCACACATCCAGATGGTGGGGATGATATCCTAACTTGTGGCGTGTCGTGCGAAGGTGTAATTCGGCGGCAGGAATTAGGTAAAACAGCTCTTCGGAACACTCCCCGTGATAAATGCGGTAGAAGACACACAATGAAGCGACGTCTCTACGCAACGCCAAGTGATCCAGCCGTTCACAGAGTACTGGGTCCCCGACAATTCGAGCTGCTCTGCGTTGCACGCGGTCAAATGGATCGAGCTGATACTGGGGTGCGCCAGACCAGAGATGACAGCAATACTCCATGTGTGGCCGGACCTGCGCTTTGTACAGCGCTAGAATGTGGGCCGGCTTGAAGTATTGCCGTGCTCTATTGATGACGCCCAGTTTCTTTGAAGCCAATTTCGCTTTGCCCTCTAGATGGCCGGAATTGGCAATCGCTCGAGATTGTTTCAAGAATTCTGAGCGGCACTGCATTGTGCTGCTTGGGAGGATCAATTTCTTCACTAATTCTCGTTAAAAGTAAAGTATAAAAGAGATTATTGTGGCTAATCCATAAGAGTATAAAACTGTAGTAAATAATTTTAATCTATTTAGTAAGGTTCAGTTAGCGTTTGCAATGTAAGCGCAAAAAAAAATAGTGTATATTGACGACATCACATTAGAAACCGCTCAAATTGTCAGTGTTTCTCAACAAAATCCATTGAGTAGTTTTAAAAACCTAAGCATACATATGAACAGACAGCAGGAAGTGTTTGTTATGTATAGTGATCTTTACTTCAAAACAAAGTAAAGTCGCAAGTAGAGATCTGTTCATAAATTTGAATCTGGGCAGGAAAACCACTAACGTGTGTGACCCAAAACATATAACAATTGCAAAACGTTCGCTGAGCTTTTATATGCAAATAAAAGTAAAATCACTGTTTAATGTAGTTAGTTAATATGCGTGTTGTGTTAGTGCATAGGTACGTACGACGGACATGCGTGGTTTGCTTTTGAGATGTTTACAAGTTGCATGTTAGTAATATTCATATTGCTTACAATCATGCAATGTCAAAGTCAATTCAAAAAAATCTTTATTCACTGTAAAACCTTATAAGTTCTTTTGTGCAAATCAGGATAAAGTACAAAAGTTACAATAGCATTCAAATGAGTATAACAATATTCATTAACAAAGAGTTTGACATTTTAGACAATAAAGCGCGGGAATTAGCCAATAGACTAGTACAAGAAAAATATCAAATACAGTCTAGAAAATTGACACAGCTATTACGGGATAGTCAAAACAATAACTCCTATCACGATGATGCACAAAACACGGTCCACCAATTCTATACGCGCGTCAAAAATCTATCAACAACACAACTTTCTCCCCCTGAAATTTCATTACTACAAAAAGGCCTTAAATACAATATCAGACCGGGTCTTAACCAAAAAACCCTTGATACATTGGCAGTAGATTCAGAAGTGGCGTGTGTTAGAAGTCAACAAGATATGGCCGTCAGATATCAAATTTCGACCCTTTTGAAAAAACCATCGTGTACCACATATAACCAAAACACTTCAGATAAACATGTTTTTAATTCTTTACAAAATAAATTAAATCAAGAAAATTTAGTCATTTCAAAAGCCGATAAAGGTAATTGCATTGTTATTCTAAATAAAAACGATTATGAACAGAAAGTAAATGATATAATACAAACCGACGATTTTGAACGTCTGAACTCGGACCCCACTAAAAACTTTACTTCAGAATTAAAAGAGTCCATTAAAAATTCGTCATTTATTTCTCCAAGTAAATTAAAATACGTAGTTCCCATGAATCCGCGACCTCCCATCTTATACGGTTTACCTAAAATTCACAAAGAAAATAATCCTGTCCGTCCAGTAGTTTCTTATATCGGTGCCCCGACGTACGACCTTGCCAAAAAACTTAACGTAATAATAAAAAACAAATCATTATTCAATCCTCAGTATAGTTTGAAAAATAGTCTAGATTTGATAAATAAAGTAAAAAATACCAACCTTCCACCAAATGCCAAATTATTGTCTCTCGATGTAGATAGTTTATTTACCAATGTTCCATATGAACAAACTTTAATTATCCTTGATGATCTCTTTGAAAAACAGAGGATACATCCCGGTGAAAAGGATGACATCATCAATCTTACTAGGTTATGTATGAAACAAAATTATTTTAAATTCAAAAATCAATTCTATCGCCAAAAGGAAGGATTAGCAATGGGATCACCATTAAGTCCAATTATGGCTGAAATATTTATGGATAATTTTGAGTGTAATTACGTGGTGAGAGACCCACATATCCTGTTTTATTACCGATACGTTGATGACATAATAATTTGCTGGACAGGCACCGAACGTCAAATCGATCTATTCATTAATAAAATTAATAAGATCCACCCAAAAATAAAGTTTAAATTGGAATTCGAATCAAACCAATCTCTAAATTTTTTGGATTTAACATTAACAAGAGTAAATAATAAATTAGAATTCAAAATCTATAGAAAGCCGTCATATACAGATATTGCTATTCCCGCGTCATCTTGCCACCCCGTACAACATAAACTAGCGGCCTTCCGCTGCTATGTTCACAGATTAATGTCAGTCCCACTGTCCCGTGACAGCTTCGCGAAAGAACTTAATACAATATACCAAATCGCGGTTTCCAACGGCTATACAAAACAGTTAGTGAACAAATTAATTAAAAATAAACAAAAACGTTTAATTAATTCAGAACTTTATCCCGTCCCACCACAATCAAATACTAAATATGTGGGTAGTTTGACATATATTGGTCCAATATCGGATAAAATAGCTAAAATATTTAGGAAAAACAATATTAATGTGTCCTTCCGAACGAATCACAATGTCAGTCGAATATGTAATGGCAAAGATCGATTAAATAATTCCGAAAAATCCGGCGTTTATAAACTAAGTTGTGACACTTGTAACGGGGTATATATAGGTCAAACAGGTCGAAATTTTGAAATTAGATTAAAGGAACATATTGCCGCATTTACGAATAATCATCCCGAAAAATCAAACTTCGCGAAACATTTAATTGATACAGGTCACTCACTCGGAAACAATAATAATTTTAATATTTTGCATACATGTGAAAAAGGATTTCGCTTAAATGTGTTAGAGCAATTAGAAATAATAAAACACAAAAATAACAATATGTTTACATTGTTGAATGAACAAACAAATTTAGTCCCATCACCTTTGTTACGTGTCTCTTCCGGGGGTAATACGTCACAACAGCCGACCAATCACAGCGCGTCATTTCATGGGACGAGGGTATAAAAGAGCGGCTTCCGGCTCATTTGATTCAGTCTCGTGCCAGATTTTGGCGAGACAACACGTCCTGAGGATGCCTCGTGTAGAGGCGAAACACGTGTCGAATTGTTTTAAAGACAAATATTGGCGGAATTAACACTAAAGAAAACTTTAATAATTTGTATAAAGTTTAGAACATTAATTCCTACTTTAGTTCCGTTTATACCAGCAATATCTGTAATGTCCTCAGTGGTGCTGCGTATGGTGCCAGATCGACCTGTTATTCAGATTCTAATATTTTTATTCAAAAAAGGATATGACATCACTTATTGTAAGTCAAAAACTACCACCCATTCCAAAAGGAATGCCTCAGATCTGAGAAGAAAAGGCGGGAAATGAAATAAAAGAATAAACTCAGCGGGCTTTTTTTTTCATAAAAAATATCTATGTTTACAAAGTAATATCGTACAATTAAACTTATTATTTAATAGCCTGAGGGCGGTCGCTCCATTCCCAATCCGTGGTATCATTAAGAAAGTCATTTATGTTACGATCTTGACCAGATCGTCGGTCCACCATCTGGGGGCCTACCAACCCTGCGTCTTCCGGTACGTGGTCGCCATTCGAGGACTCTACTGCCCCAACGGAAGTCTGTCCTTCAAGCTATGTGCCCTGTCCACTGCTACTTCAGTTTCACAATCATTTGGGCCTATTTCGGTGACTTTGGTTCCTACGGATCTCCTCATTTCGGATTCGATATCGCAGATCTGAAACTCCTATGTGTTGTCCTGGAAGTACGTCCACTGAACAAATTTAATTTCTAGTTTTATTGTAATGTTAAATATTTACTTCAAATGTTCACACTGACAAAGCCTGCTATTTTGAAGCTAAGAAGCAAAACATGTAAATATTGATGTGGCCGTTTGTATTGCAGAGCAAATTAGGCGCAAATATAAACATTTGTCGGACAATATTGACTCGCTGTGAGGTAGCCGTTGTTGGTGCTACGAATTACGATATACACTCTCTACTATTTGTTACCTGGTTGCGTAATGACTTCTGTTTCTAATGTTGTGTGCTCTTGTGAATTTATTTAGGGTTAACACAATTCACCCGAGAAAAAAAATTCTAACAAAAAAAACAACCGAATTCAAAAACACTATTCCAAAACAATAGATATAATATGCACTAATAAGTATAAAAATAATTGCGTATTTTTATACAATCTAATTCTAGTTACGATTATTGTAATTTTTGGAATCGGTGCCTTCCGCCGCGACCCGCTCTTGCCTCTCACCTCCTCACGACTCAAGCACATCTCACCTATAACTAGGTATGTAGTTACAAGCCTATCTTGGATGACACCGACTTCAAAAATTATAATAATCGTAACTAGAATACGCAATTATTTTTATACTTTTTAGTGCATATTATATCTATTGTTTTGGAATAGTGTTTTTGAAGTCGGTTGTGTTTTGTTAAACTTTTTTTTTGTTTTTTGATTTTAAGTAAATTTGAAGTACACTAACTAACAACTTGTCTAAATATGTGAAGATATACTACATTTTTCAATGCTACAATGAACGTAAGCGCTTAATTGAAGAGTTCCGTTACTTTGCAATGGATTCCGTTATCAGAACCTAACTAAACTCACCATACAATCTTTAAAGTATATCCTTTCCAATAAAAAAAGAATCATCGAAATCGGTTGGGGCGATATTGAGTTATTCGTAAATTTATCATCCAATTTGCTATACGAATGTATAGCAAATTTAAGGCTTTTATGATTTTTCTCATGGATGCCATTGTCAGATCTGGACCAAATTACAATGGGACCACACGGGAAGTACCAGCTTTCAATAAAAAAAGAATGATCAAAATCGGTTCACCCAGTCGAAAGTTTTGAGGTTACAAACATAAAAAAGATACCGACGAATTGAGAACCTCCTCCTTTTTTGAAGTTGGTTAAAAGCCAGTGAAAAATAAACAATCTTATTTTATCTTATATCCTTAAACGAGCAATTCTTGTATATATATAATCTAAATCTCGGAAATGGCTCTAACGATTTTCATAAAATTTAGTATACTTACAGGGGATTTCGGGGGTGATAAATTAATCTAGCTGTTTCAATAAAAAAAATGTAGTTTTATCTGAAGACGTCCGCTACCAACCGATGACCGATTGTAACTGACCATAATATACAAAGATCTCTGTGGAACTGGCGTTCCCGTTGACGTTGTGCTGTGCATTCTTTATATAGCACTTAACGTCACACGTCTAATGTCACTGTTGATCACATGACAGTGGCAATGATTGTTAACGCATACTTAAAACAGACTAGATGACAAGACACTACATGTTATGGTATTAAGTATCGGCCAATCAATTTTAATTAATATTCGGGGGGTGTGATGTGTGTGTAAGGGTGTTGTGTACAAGTAAAGTGATTCGGGGACAAATTATAACTTACACGGGAGTTGGAGCATCCCACTTCTGGACTTGAAATAGATAAAATAGTTTATAGTAAATTAATAACTTAAATAAGAAAACATATAATTTTCTTTAAGAATATCAAACAAGGCACATTATGGAAGATCATAATTCAGTGTTGAACGAATAAAGATCTCATTTTCTCTGCTATTGAATTATAAACAAACCTGGTTAACGTTATATCTTAGAAATTTTATGAGTTTTGGTCGAATAACAGATACACAAGATTTAAACAATATGTTAAAAATAAATTGAGTTAAAGTCTGTACGGAAGGAGAACCGTTGTGGCCTAAAATGGAACTAAGATTATGACTCTTATATGGCTTATCCCATAAAATATTTTTTGAGATGGAATATGAAAACATTATATTCAATAATTATTTACAAGTATCAAGATGTCATAGTCGTAAAATTGTGTTGTCAACATTACAAATCTATATATATATAAGAGATTTCCACGTATATAGTCACTCATCACGATATCTCTGGAACCATTAGAGCTAAAGACTTGAAATTGGTAGGAACATTCTTTTCACCGAGTAGAGGTCAGCTATGAATATAAGACTTATTACAGTTTAAAAGATTTCATAGATGACAATGCTGCTTACCAGAGAAATAAATTATTTTCTCCTATGAATTATATTGATTCTCGTAGGATAATCATCTATATTGTGTGTCTTGGTTATTGTTAGTTCATCATCAGCCGGAAGACGTTCACTGCTGGACAAAGGCCTCCACGACGATCGGTCCTACGCTGCCCTCATCCAATGTATTCCGGCGATCTTGACCACATCATCGGTCCATCTTATGGGGGGCCTACCAACACTGCGTCTTCCGGTACGTGGTCGCCATTCGACGACTTTACTGCCCAACCGGCCATTTGTCCGTCGAACTATGTGCCTTTGCCACTGCCACTTCAGTTTTGCAATCATTTAGGCTATGTCAGTGACTTTGGCTCTTCTAAGGATCTCCTCGTTTCTGATTCGATCTCAGCCCTCTCCAATGCCCTCTGAGCGACCATGAGCTTTCTCATCAGGCCCATAGTTAGCGACCACGTCTGCGTAACGTAAGTCAACACTGGCAACACACACTTGTTGAAAACGTCTCAGACACTGTGGTATTTGGGACGAGAAGATTTTACAGAGCCTCCCGAATGCTGCGAGTTGGGTTCGAGGATTGACCTCTTTCGCCAAACTGGACCTTTATAACTGGATTGTTTGTCCAAAGTAAATCAAGGTACTCGTCAACAATGAATTTCTGAATGAATCTTTCAAATGAGTTTCTTGTGGCTTCTTCTCAGTTGAGTCGCGATTATGACCTTATAGTAAATTTGGCATGTAAGGCATAAAAGGCATTTATTTTCTCTAAATTGATTCCTTTAAAATTCTTTTTGATGTCATTTCTAATATACTAGATAATACTACCGCTTCGGAAACAAATGGCGCTCTGAAAGAGAAGGAGAGCAGCGCAAGAAACTCTTAGTAACGTTAAGTTTAACGATTTAAACTGATTACATAAATCCTTTTGAATTTTGAACATTTCTTTTTTTTTAATGCCAATACAGTATTATTTTTAACTTTCTAACCTACCTACTGGGAAATCTACAAACGTAATTTGAAATATGTACTTCACACTCCTAAACTTTATGCGGTAGTTGGAAATTTATTAATCAAAAACGTAATATATAGGGTTAAACACACACCTAGCCATGGAAACATATATGCATATGATATGTATTCAACGACAAATAGGGTCGTCAGTAATTCAATATTTCAACAACTGAAAAGCAATCTCTAAATACCTTCATATTACTCCACTCCAAATAGAATCTAATGACAGTGGCCTTTACGAAACCGCAAAGTGACGTATGAAGAAATATTTATAGAAACGCAAAAAGTACCCATTAATGATTATTAATTTAACACTTGCGATGCTTTTGCGACACAAGTAAAAGTTGTAGGTGACCATCAAACTACTATTAGAAAGTATCTTCGAAGATATAACATTTAAATTGTATTTTTATCTTAACATGTCTTAATCGCTTTTCTATTGCTATTATTTGAAGTTTCAATTATGATATTAGCATTAATATTGCAAAAATGGATTTTGAATCGCTTAGAACATAGTATCCTACATCTAGTTATTATATAGTCTTCAGGTTGAAGGCTGTTTTAGTGTTGTATCTTCGTCGCGATAGAAATGCATTTTTTTTATGAAAATAAGGGACGAGACGAGCAGGATGTTCAGCTGATGGTAATTGGAACACCCTGCCCATTACAATGCAGTGCTGCTCAGGATTATTGAAAAAACCCAAGACATAAGTTATATATTGTCAAGTCTCATTTGCCTAGTAATTTCACTATCTACGGCGCCCTTCATACCGAAACACAGTAATGCTTACACATTACTGCTTCACAGCAGAAATATGCGCCGCTGTAGTACCCATAATCTAGCCGGAATCCGGTGCAAAGGAGTCTCCCACTGGTATGTGAGTGATTCAATTACAAAAAAACTTGAAACGAACATTTCGCACTGGAATTCCCAATTTAAAAGATTGAAAAAAAACTTATAAAATAATTAAAATTCAATATGGCACTTCACATCACTATTCGAATTTGCGTATTTGTCTTATTCGTCCAAATACTAAAATGTGAAATATCTCTATTCGTTTATTATTAGCATATTTTCGCGAACAACATGTTTACGCGAATACGGTTTTTTGCAACATATCAAACGATTGCGAATCTGTTCGTTTTGCTGTCCACATATAGCTCTACCCTATACTTAGTAAAAGTATAGTTATATAGTATATACCCTTCTTCTCCATGTTCTTTTAACGATTTTGTTTTTTTGTACGCATAACATGTACTGGCGATTAGTACAGTGGAAATAATAGGGCTGAGCGTATGCTGAGACGCAGACGACGGTCCACGCAGCGCAGGGCAATGCAGATTTTGTAATATAATATGTACGTACTAAGAGCTTCGTACTGCGCAGACATGCATCTTTCCTGCTCTGGGTCTCGTCGTATCTCCGGCACAGATTTCTGCGGGATGCGTGCATTTCTTTATCGCTAAGTCAACTTTTTACATGTATTTTCCAACTCCTAATTTTGATGCATTGACAGATCATTAATTCAATTAGTGCGTTGTGAACCTTGTGTGTATAATACTATCATCTAGACTATTCAAAAGAGACATTAAAAGAATTTGGAATTATTGCCGAGAAATTAAACGTTTTTCATATTATGTATTTTTAAAAAAACCTCGAAGTAACCTCTTCTTACCCTCTAAGCTTACCTAGAAACTGCTCCTTATGTATTTATTTTTTATGAAATAAGGGACGACATGTTATGTTTTTAAAGTGATAACCCTCACTTCTACGATAAATACAAAAATTAAATTTGAAAAACAAAATTTTATGAACGATGCGGGATTCGAACCCACGACCTCCGGCGTTC
>CATIXQ010000011.1:17647708-17700582 GCA_949711755.1 Leptidea juvernica | reverse complement strand
AAATTTTATGAACGATGCGGGATTCGAACCCACGACCTCCGGCGTTCCGTGCCGATGCTCTAACCAACTGAGCTAACCGTTCGAGTACCGCCTCGTTATAAAATTCTGTTTGCTTTGTTTAACTCTCAGGTTGTGGCTTCAAAATAAGGGACGAGACGAGCAGTACGTTCAGCTGATGGTAATTGCACGCCATGCACATTACAATGTAGCCGCTCAGGATTCTGAAGAACCCAAAAATTCAGAGCGGCACTACAATTGCGCTCGTCATCTTGAGACATAAGATGTTAAGTCTTATTTTCCCAGTAATTTCACTAGCTTCACCGCGCCTTTCAGACCAACACACAGTAATGTTTGCACATTACTGCTTCACGGCAGAAAAAGGCCGCCTGTGGTACACATACAGATGGTGAGGATGATATCCTAACTTGTGGCGTGTCGTGCGAAGGTGGAATTCGGCGGCAGGAATCAGGTTAAACAGCTCTTCGGAACACTCCCCGTGATAAAACAATGATTGAACAACGCTCGTGACCTATGTCTGCATCGCCTGCCCTGCCCTGCTAAATCTGTACTGTGCTGTTCTGAGTCAACTGCGTCTCAACATACGCTTAGCCTAAGCCGCTGCTCCAGTCAAAACGCACAGCTCTTCGTTCATACGTTCTTCTATAGCAAAAATACTCGTAAATGTTTGGCATATGCGCTGATGAATGAACGATTAATAGATCGTGTTTTCCTGTTGATCGAACTCCAACACGAGTATACGGAACAAAGCCGACAAAATATTGCAAAAAAATAGCGATTTGAAGTGCCAACATTATGACTTTTCTTCAACTGGTTTAAAGAAAACGTTACCATTTTTTGTCGGACATTTTGAAATACACCATCTTGTTTTTATGTCAGTCATAACTTTACAACCCCGGCTAGCGAGACTCTCTAAGAAACAAGCGATTGTATGAAACGTGCAGTCACTGATAGATTGACAGATGACGGCTATAATCTTGTAAAAAAGGAGATCCGCTACGTTATAAGCAACTGTACGCTTTCAAACATAGCCAGAGGATTGGCAACCGTACTGCTATTCACTCGTGCTCGCTGTCAACCTTGCTCTCTGAGTCGCTTTATTTTTAAAGCTATCCTCAGAAAGCGCCGCGCCATCATCCGTGGTGCGAGGAAGCCGTCACCAGCTCCGATCTCCGGCTACGTAGCTGCCCTCCAGGCTCAGTACCTACTACCCGGCTTCCCACCAGCGGGATCCCCCGGAGAACGGCACAACTGCAGGGAGGGATGTGCTGCTAGCCTTGAGCAGTGAAGTACGGTTCCAGCTCCACCGACGTTGGAGCCCGACGCCATGTCTTGGAAGAAGTCAAAGAAAAAGAAGCCGTCCGTCGTGCGACCACAATCGCCAATGGACACGACGCCTATCGCTTCCGCGCCGCACATCAGCGCACAACCGCCGCGAGCGCCCGCCGCGTCTAAAACACGCGTTGCGCCCAGCAATACGCCACAGCAGACCCGCGACGACACGACAGTCGAGACCATCCAGTGCGCTCCCCTGAAGCCCAAAACCGAATCCCTAGCACACAACATTATGTTGTGTAGCCAGAGCATGCTCAACTTCACAGTTGCGCACTTTGGTCTGGGGATCGAGGTCGCGGGTGTTAAGGCGGAATACGCGCGTCTGGTCACGACCGCCTACCACGCGGTTGAAAAGAAGCTCTCTCCAAACTATCATTCTATTAGTGTGGAAAGCATCCTCGAGGAGATGCAGATCTACAGCGCACCTCCATCGACCTGCAACCAGCGCTCATCAACAGATGAGCACACCCGTATACGGACGAGCACACTCCAGATGCCGCCACAGAACGCATCCCCAACTGCGAGCTTCGCCAAAATTGTATCGTCTCCCGGCCGCCAAATGAGAACGCAGACTGCCCCCACGGCCACTACCGGCCCCACGGCCGCCGCTACCACCCGCAAGGGAAGAATGCCGCCGCTGGTGGTTGAAGAAATGCCCAACTGGATCCAACACTTCAAGATCCTGCGCGAAAAGTTGGGTCGGGCCCCAAATGCCCGCCCTTTCGGCAAAGGGGTCCGCTTCATGCCAGCGGACGAAGCAGAGTACAGAGTGGTACAACAGTACCTCTCAAGTCAAGAGGAAACCACGAAGCTCCCCTGGTTCAGTTACTCGTTGCCGGCAGATCGCAGACTTAAGTTTGCGATTCGGGGCCTGCCGGTCGATACTGAACCAGCAGAAATTGAAGATGCTTTGCGCTCACGGGGATACAGTCCCAAGTACTGCCGACGAGTGCAAGCAGAAAGAGGCCGGCCATGATGTATATATTTTATAATCCTGAAGAGGTCTCCTGGAATTACCCCCGCCATATATGAGATAACTGAACTACTCAACATGCCGGGCATTAAGATGGCGGCAGCTGGCCTGCGTACGATGTGGCGGACCGCACCCAACCAGAGACTGCAGCCGCCCACTGACGGAGCCCGCCACCTGCGTTAACTGCGGTGGTTCCCACCCGGCAAGCAACACAAGCTGCCGGGTCTACAAAGAAGAGGCTCGCAACAAAAGGGCAAGCACGGTAACGCGCACCGGCTCAAGAAAACATGTTGCCTCCCCCACGCCGCCCCCACCGAAAGATGTGGAGCAAGAACCAGAAGCCACGCACAACAACCAAGAGTTGCTGTACACTGAGAGCAGCCTCCCGAAGAGGTATGACGCCGCTCCCCTGCCGCCCACCTACAAGCTGAGGAAAATGAAACTACCCGCAGTGAGTTTTTTGAAAATACCTACAATAATGAAGATACCCACAATAACTGTGAAGAGTTGTTGCGCCCAGAAAGCAACCATCCAGAGCCACCCCCACGATCAGAAGACGTTGCGGCAGACGACTCCATACCCATGGCCTCGGCAAATCAAGCCCTGCCTCGAGAGGCCAAAGGAAAAAAGAAAATCAAGAGTGGATTCACAATGGAAAAACTGGTGGATGAACTAAGTGATGGGGCATTAGAAAGTTTGGGCATCCTTAAAGAAGGACTCAAACTAGAATACTTAGTCCCGGAAGCCTTGAAGCCAAGAATCCTCGCCAACCAGTCGATCACCCCGTGTATCCTTCCAACGGGGTTCGATCGCTCGGGACAAGCGGGGGCGCCCACCAAGAAGCCTAATGAAGACAAAAATGTTGAAAAACGGAAGGAAAAACGTCATGGGGGACGCAAGAACCCCACCCCAACGACCTGGACATAGTCATGTCCAGCGCTGATTCCTGATGCAGGAGGCTATCGCCTCCTCAGTGATAATCCCCTACACGCCCTTTGGGTGCGCGTGAGGGATGATGATCGAGGCGATGACACCACATGTAGCGACCACAACCACATTCCAAGAAGACTCCAAATATAATCAAATGACTCTCCCAACGTCATGGGAGAAGAAGTGCCAGGGTATAGGGTCCCGCCCTGACACCCTCCTTCCGCCCTCACACAGGGGGTGAGAAGAAAACTCGACGACGAAACATAGCCAGATTATACTTCGTGGCCAACCGCCAAACTGTTATTACTACTATTTCAAACTTATGTCAAATGACTGCACGTTTCATACTAAAATAAATTTCAATTTTTCCATGGACAATCCCGCCTCTTATTACGTAGTATTTACATCCTCTGTGTTACAACCCTGACATTTCATACTGTCGAGCTTATTTCAATTCGTATCTATTAATATCATATTCTTCAATACAGTATACATTCAAAGTGAAACAAAATGCAATACTCGGGGACCAAAACCACAACTTGACCTAGGCGCTTGTCAAAATAAGTGAATTAGTGACAGCTGGCGCGTATGACTTGCTTAAGATTTATTTCTATGCGTAATTTCGCACCTTTACAAATGCTAACAAACATTATTATAGATTTGAGTTCGTCAATAGAATAACATTATTATGTTTATTTTATATTCAATAAATCTCCGCAACAAGATGGTTTCCTAACTCAGTTAGTTGTTTACAAATACTTTTTAAAGCCAGCATTAATACTTAAAATAAATTATTTATTGTAAATACCTATACAGGGACGAAGGTTTTCACAGCATCGTACTAGATGAACTATTTTAATGCTTTGTGCATACAGAATTTTATTTTTATTACCGTCTTAGTTTATATTTTATTGCAATAGTTGTATTAGTATTTTTGCCATTGTTATACACAGTCAGTTAATCTTCAGCTTTCTGTTGCAGCATAAGATAAAGCCCGCTCATAGACAGAGAGCTCAAAGTCAAAGTTAAATAAACTTTATTCAATTAGGCTTAAAGTAAGTGCTTTTGAATTACCACTACATATATTTCTTTTAATTTCTGAATTTACCATAATAATTATGTTCGTAAAAAGTTGAGCTCGTGAGAAGAACATATAAAAAACTCAACAGCTACTCTTTCCAACCAAATAGAATACTTTTACAATGGCTCTAATATAAGTAACAAATTATTTTGTAAGGTGCTGCATCTAGTATATGAGTCGTGTTTAAATAATATAAATTATATCATGAAAATTAATAAAGAATTAAAAGTATAAATATAAATTATCGTTCATTGGATGCATCATCAACGTTTAGAGCTTGAACTCCTTGTTTATGTAAGAATGCTTCGTGATTCGTGATTACCATCATGGTAGTGATTACTATATTACTATTAGTAGTATCTAGTAGTTATTAGAAATTACATCAAAAAGAATTCTAAAGGAATCAATTTTGAGAAAATAAATGCCTTTTTATGCCTTTATTATTACACAATTACGCAAAAGTGCATCCAACAAATACAGCTCGGTCTTACAAATAGCCAATACGGTAATTTTACCGTATTGGCTATTTGTTTACAGATAAAAAAGAGATCTTATGATATCATTTATATTTATAAATGATATAATAAGATCTCTTTTTTATCTGTCTGTCCGTCTGTCTATCAAGCGTTAACCATCACAACACCCATACAAAAACTTCTATTTATGTGTCTTCATTCAATTCAAGTTCATCATTCACCTGGATGTCAATGCTAAATTACCCTCGAAAAACCCTTCATCAATAGAACGAGCTAATATAATATTATACCATACTTGGGTAGCGGTCGGATTATAACTTTTTCTTCTTTTTTGTCATGGTTGCTATTTGTTTTCTCACTAAGAGAGCAAAAATGATTATTACTCATTTATGTTGGTTTTATATAAAAAAGCATCGTTTTTGAGATAGAAAGGCAAAAATTGTGTTTTCTAGGGGAAACACATGTTCTGTGATGAGATTTTTTTCAGACTTAGACAAGCTTAGTAACGATCGGATAATTTTTTGGTAATATTGTAAAAAGTAAGCCTTTCTGTCAGTCAGTTACTCTTTCGAAAAAAAAATTTACGCTGATGGTATTCCATATGAGAACCCTAGGGAGTGCATAACCAAGTTTCAAGCGGACAAAGTGGCGGGCAGAAGATGTTATATTATATGAAGTATGTTTCCGGTTTCTCAGCGGCGCGTTCAGTTTGTGAGCGATGGCGTAACAGTGAAAGAGTGAAATGAATTCACGACCACTCGAGTGCAATCGAGTTTCACAAAATTGACAAAATATCGAGCGCATTGAACAGAAAGTGCATAAAATGTCACCGTTTGATCTTACGCTGACATGTATTACGTTACTGTTACGATTTAAAACAAAGTTGATTTAAGTTCGTAAGAGTAACCGATTTTAAAATATTGACATCCATTTGGATTTGTACTAAGAAGAAAATTTATAGGTGCGCTAAGTACGTTCTTACTTCGTCAGTACTGAATGAGACCGAGCCGTGACGCTGCCGAATGTTACTTTATGAATACACAAATTAAATTTGAACAAAAAATATTTTATGAGCGATGCGGGACTCGAACCCACGACCTCTCGCGTTCTACGCTAACCGTTCGAGTGACGTATCGTCATAAAATCTTGTATGCTTTGTTCAACTCTCAGGTTGTGGCTTCCTCTAGAGGATCTTACATCGTTCGTATCGTTCATAAAATTTTGTTTTCAAATTTTATTTGTGTATTAATCCTAGAAGTGTTGTCTAGAAATCCTAGAAGTCCACTTTAAAAACATAATAAATTGTTTTTATGAATACAGATTCAAAGTTGTTATATTTGATATTATCAGCCTAGTCTTGATAAAGTTTACTTCTGTCGCATCACCTGAAGCACATTTGATTATTTTTAGGGTATTTTTATGTTTATTTACCTACTAGCTGACCCGGCAAACGTTGTTTTGCCATATAAAGTATAATTCACGCGATAGTTTTATAAGTAATAAAATATTGCCTATATTATAGCCTGTACATCATTTTGTTCTATTGTCAATAGTTTTTGCAGCGCACGCAAAAATAGGTTTTCGATTTTACACCTTGTGTTACAAAATAGCAATTTTATTACGGATCCCTAAATTTGAAAAAACATAGCCTATAGCCTTCCTCGATAAATGGACTACCCAACACTGAAAGAATCATTCAAATCGGACCAGTAGTAACAGAGATTAGCGCGTTTAAACAAACAAACAAACACTGCAGCTTTATAATATTAAGTATAGATTTCGATAGCTTTTCATAATGGGCTATTCGAATCTATTATTTTATTTATTTTAGCTATTTTTTTGTGAATACGCTTTTCTTTGTATGTGTGGCTATCTTCCACAGTGCGGTTTTTAAGGATCTTTCTTCCACGAAAAACCAACTGTGGTAAGTAAATTTCTCCAGCAATACCTATATTGTACCGTAGTTTTTAGTTAGTATATTATAATATTAAATTTTAGTGAGTAAGTAGTAGTAGCTCACCGGGGAAATATTCAATATCTACAAAGGAGCCGATTTTAAATAACGGTAGCACTACCTCCTTGATTCGCTCGTTACAATAGCTCTTCTTACGGAAGAGGAGAACAAAAGATCGTATTTCACCTGATGTTTAGTGATCACTGCCTAGGAGTAGCTGGTATCAACCAAAGCGGACAGGACAGGAGACGAGAGGAGATAAGCCGCGAAACTGTCAGGTTTTTCCACCAAAGCGGAGAGATGTGAGCTCTGTTTATAGCAACGCTTTCTACGCCCCGCCGCGCCGCTTGATCGCTCGACACGGCACAAAATCCTATAGACTAATGAGACATCTCCTCTCCTCTCCGCTTGATCCATTTCCACCGAAGCTAAGCGGAGAGGAGATATGGAAATAACGAAATCTGATTGGTAATCAACAAAATACATCTCCTCTCCTCTCCGCTTTGGTGGATACCGCATGCCAAACATCTATATGTAAAGGATCATCCTCTAGCGAGAAGATCTTATCCGTATTTAAAAGTTCTTTGCTATGCTGTTGGGCACAAAAGCATTTTTTAAAGTTATACTTCTGTTGGCCCGGTAAGAGTTAAATTATTAGAGTGAATTTTGACGATGCGCACGCACACAGTCACGCAAATTCGACACCTTGACGTTAGATGATCAACTATACGATTTGTATCATACTTCGGCCACCAAGCCTCTTGTAACTCATATGTCTACTGAACCTAAACTAATGGACGAGAATTAAATAAATTTCAATTTATACACAAGTATTAAAATAAAAATAAAAATTTATTTCCAATTGTATAAAAATCATTTAATGATATTTAATTATACGGTATTTAACGGTATTATGCGGTATAATAATATTTTCAATGCTTGTATTCAATACCATCTTTATAACAATATTATTTTGTCCCCTTTTGTTTTAAGTTTTTGTTTTATTACGCCAAAGAAGAATACATTCTTGGGTGCGTACATAATTTTAATTTTGCAACACGTAAATGATATAATAAGAAACAATGATGAGAACAGAGCATGGATTGAAGCAAGAACGGTCGGCCTAAATAATATAAAATATAATTAAGACTTAGAAGATGTACTTGAACTAAATAAATATACAGAATAAACAGTAGTTAAGGAAAGCCAAAAAACACGATTTTTATAGAAAACCGAACCATATAATTGAAATTTATTTAGAAATTTAAAATTGACATCTGTTCCTGCCTTATTGACGATAGATTAAAATTATATAAATAAACAAAATCTTATTTTGCAAATTGAAAAATGGAATAGTTTTATCAAATTAATGTATTGTCATCGGTCCTCGATAAATCTACGAAGTTTGAACTAAATCTGGCCGTTTAAAGTGGGTCAAAATCGCGCCCAAATGAGTTACAAACAAACATACATATAGGTGAAGCTAATAAAAAGCGTGTAAATATGTTTTGTTTTGTTCTACGATCTCAGGTGTAGTAACTAGTGTTATTTATTAGTTGTAGTAAAGGTCAAAAATACTTATTGACATAAAATCAAGAGATTACTCGTCAACGTCACTTACTAAAAATACAATTTAAATACATGCGAATTTCACAATAGCTTATACATAAAATATATAATAATATAAATAATCCAATCAAGTAAAATAATACAAGGTTGAACCATAAAATTTATAAAAAGTAACAACTATAATACTATTTAATTCCATATTGTTATATCGTTTACGTAATCATTAATATTGTAATAAGCCTTCGACATGAGGTTGCGTTTAATAAATGATTCAAATGTATTTATTGATAATTCAGATACTATATATATATATATATATATACGAGTAATATGTTCAGTCAGTTTTTTTGCCCAAAAAATCCTTACGTAGGCAATAGTAGGTGTAAAACGCTATTTAAAATACTTAATCTGCAAAATCTACCATGAGTGTGCATTTTCGAGGCTTGTAAATTTGTGCGTAACCATAGATATCTATTCACGTCAGCTGTTACGGTGATTGCTAGAGCACCTAGTACCGATTTTTCAAATTTAAGACGTGTGTACAGGACAAATTTTGATTGTCTTACTATAATTGTGCTTTATAATCTATTGTTACTATACATTATACAGCCTGGCAGAGCTGCGATCAGACAGCGGAGCCCTAGTTAAAGGTCTGGCCACCATGCGGGAATTAACTTAAAAACGTCAAATCACATTTAGTGGTCTCGCTTTGTTCCCGAATCTCAAATAAGCGATGTTTTCGTCATGAACTAGTTGTTCTTTCGGAGAAATGTTATTAATGGCGTAATAAAGTTTAATTGATGCGAAAGTTTGTTTTTATTTTGGACATTCTACGTATTGTTTTAAAATATTCTATTTGTATATAAAATTGCAGTGTCGTAGTGAAATATTGAAATCACAGCTTTCTACAAAATGAAAATATGATAATTTAGGTGGTACTTTCGGAAAACTAATTATTATAATGTTTGTTTATAAATATATTCACTAGAAAGCCACTTAAAAATATGTAATATAGAGTTTCCCGCAAAATATTGTGGTCACAATATGAAGATCGCTAGTGTTTAAGAACAAAGATGTGAGTAGATGTAAATGATGAAGTAAATAATCACTTGACGCGGGAGAATCACAAAACATCATGAACAGATGGATGCTAGAGCAATTGAAAAATTGTCCTAAAATAACACTTTTCCATAAAAACAACCATAGCATTTGTATAAAATTATATAACAAATTGCCTGAGGACATTAGAACATTATATACTAAGAATAGTGTAATATATCAAGAATATTGGCAGAATTCCCGGTAGGATATTAAGTAAGAAGAAATAAGTGCCACCACTTGAGTTTGGAGTAGCCTATTGAAGGGATAAAGGTAATAGAACTTTTAACAATCTCTGTGGACACTAAAAGACAAAGATGTAAGACTTATTGACACCGAAATATTGCAGTTTGTTATCAACTACAACTGAAATACCTTGAATAAAAACAAGGCAACAACCTTCTCGCCAAAAGAATGTAAAATACAATATTCAGAAGAATACTCACACTTATATATTTACTATGTCATAAGATCAGAGACGTAAGAATAAATTAATATACAACTGCGAATCGAACCTCCGACCCCTGAACCTGAATCAGAAATTATGTAGTCTTGCAAAATTGACACAACCTTTCACTGAAATGCCAATATTAATATACGAGGAACTCTATCAAGCGATGTTCAACTTAATAATTTAGTTGTTTCAATCTGAAAATTCAAATGGAAATTTTTCTTTACCACCACCTAAATGAATGCTTAATGATAGAACGTCCAAAATCCAAACTCATGTCTTCTGGAAGGTGCTACTGTAATGAGGCTCCGACGTTCGTCTTGCTACTAGCATCAATTCTCTTGCAGAATTTATATGAATAGGAGAGACTGTCCTTCTTGCAGTACTAAATTTCTATGCGTGATAAAATAAGACAGGGGTGGGTAAAATTTTCTACTATAGGTCAAACATAGGCGCAAGCGGGATTCTAAGAGGAAAATAAATGAAATAGAAAGTAATGAGAATCTCGTTTACTTATAATTCTATCTAGTTTATTTATAAAGTATTAAACTCTAATGATAATAAAAGATTTACCACATTTCGTACCCCAATTACTAAAACAGGCTTTGCTCAGTCATAATATGAATTTAATTCGGCATACCCTTATAACTACTTCAGTAAATTTTATAAAAAAATAAGTAAAATAAACAAATACACTTTAAAAAAATCTTTAAAATCATTGCTAGTATTATTAAAATACGACGATACAGAAAACGTTCTTAAAATTAAAACATAAGCATGAATTACTAACACTTATATTATCTAGTGCATAGTTTGGCATACTAACATAGACCTAATAAAAAAACACACACACAAACAAACCTCTTTTTAGTGAGTTTGCTGATTAAGTATAATAATATACAAGCTTTCGGAAGGATCTAGCCTCTGCAACTCAAGATATCCTGCCGCAGAGGGTAGGGCAACACAAAAAAGTAACTATCATAAGCGTAACTCACGCTGGCATTCGAGATGTTATATCCCTATATACTCTTGCAAAGTCGGTTGCTATTTTACCAAATAATAACTAATACCGTAACGATCACGAAAATGTATACGACTCCACGTGCTTCTGCCATCTTGTACTTCGAAATAGGTAGCTTACCTACTACGAGTAGCTTATGCACGAACGCGGACCCCACGTCTAGTTATTCTGGCAAAACTGATCGTAGAAACTAACATCGAAGGCTTCTTTTATTATGTTCGCCTGGTACCAACATCCGCTGTGCGTGTACATTTTAACATTCTATCTCTCTCATGCATAAAATGAGAGTCAGTGACTAACGCTTTTTTATGGTTAATTCCCTTTCGCCACAACGAACCATAAGGAACTACGTTCCAAAAATACGCGAGAGGAATTTCTATTTATTTTAAGTATAATGTAATGCAACCGTAATTGAGATTAGATAACTCTAGAAGTGAAATAGGCACACGACTCACAAGCCATTCAAATCACGTCATTATGGTATTTACTTAATAAGGATGTGTAATCTACGATGACGCTATTCTTATGCATTTTATGTAAGACTTTGAAGGGTGAGATTAGAATAACTTTAGCAAAGGACTTATTTAGAATGCATATGAAAATTGGATATGGAGGCGAATAATCTGCCTTGATAAAGTTCTACAGTATAATAGTACGTGGTCTTACTAGAACTAAGAATATATTTTTATATTAGAAGAATAATAAAAAAGTGGCTCATCTGATGGAAAGTAGAAAAGCCATCAGCAATAGCAGTGGTCAAACGGTGAATGGACGGCTTTTGAGACCGGAATATGCTCTAGACTTAAAAGGCCCTAAGCCAAATTATTTCACAAAGTTTTTAGGACATGGGTACCTTCGAAAAATTCGCGTACACCTTCCTTAAAGGCTGGCAACGCTCCTGTGATTCCTTTTGCAAGAGAATGTGGACGGCGGTGATCACTTAACACCAGGTGACCCTCGTTTGTCCTCCTTTTCCATAAATAAATAAATAAATAAATAAAACAAGGTTTTATGTTATACTTAAAATTTTCTAAAAACCCAGCTTCAAACTTTTTAAATGGAAAATGCCAACTAAATTAATAACTTACGCGTTACAAGCTTTGAAGAAGTATGAAATATTGAGGAGAGCTTTTTTGTATTTTTTTTGTTGGTTGTAATTACTTTATTAATATTAATAAAACTGTTTAAAAAATATTTCTTAAGATAAGAGTGAAAAGATAATATCTCACAGAATATAATATTATCAATAAATGACACGACTGACCCAAGGAATCCCGGAGACATGAATGAATGGAGGACAATAAACATTTTCGTAAAGTTAACTGCTATGATAGAACATTTCTCACAAATCATTTTTGTGAGGCAATGGCTAAGAAGTAAGTAGCTTCCAGAACTGATGTTACGATCGCTTGAAGCTTCCGAATATGTTGGTTTAGGACCTCCCGTAACATTTGAAGGCTTTGCTATGAATATTGTTATTTATTGAGTAAACAGATTTATATATGAGTAACATAATATTGAAGCTAATTTCATGATTATTGTACTCCTTACGGCTTACACAAACAAAGCAATTATGCTAATATTACTGAAATGAAATAGTTATAATTCTTATTCAAATGTTTTCGTAACATACTGGTATTTTATTTTAAGTAAAATACATTTACTTTTTATACACTCTTCATATAATCCTAACTTCCACCTCTCACCTGATTTTTTTTTTGTGATCTACTCAAGTTGAAACGTATTTGGGTATTACAAATATATCATCGTGCATAGATTGTATTATAAATAAATTTAAAAAAAAGTAAAAATAACTTTCCTGACACTTCTTCTCATAAAAGCTCAATATTTCCAAAATATCGTCAACAGACCTCCACGAATTTTATTTTAAATATTATGTGTGTCTGTAAAATGTTTAGCTTATAATTGAGTTAAAGAATATTGATTTTATTAAGCCATATTTCAAACAAGATTGTATACTGGAAAGTAAGGGATATTTCAAATTCACTCAAGACTCAAAGATATTAAGCAATAGGTCATCAATTCAATTCCCGCTGAGATCTAAAATGAAAACATTATGTTCAATGTTGCATCATTTGTAACGTTGTTACGGACCATAAACAGAAATTTGTTTTATTTAATTATTCAAACAAAACTGTAAAGAAATTTGTTTTATTCAATTATTCAAACAAAACTGTAAACACAACCACTTCAGTAAAATCGATTGAAATCGATTCAAATTTAATTTGAATTATTTTCCTTACATAATTTATACGTCTAGATAGAGTCTCTTGCTGTGAGACAACCGATTAAAAAGTTTAATACATTAGTGTGCGTGACAAGCTATGTCTTACTCCTGCGAATTATATGATGCATTGTGTTAGTGTGCGTGCATTGCTTAAAATGAGGTTGACTCTGAACTCACAGACGTATTGATGATCTAAGTTATTTTCATTTCACTGCCGTTTGTAATACAATTGACATTTATGACACATAATTCTTTTTATATTACTTCTATTTTTTAAGGGTACGTACTATGATTCTCTGTAGGTAACATACAATTCTTATGAACATACGCAATAATTACTGTATAGTACTCATTTTGATCGTTAAATTAGTAAAAACCTATCAAATGTAAATGTTTTTATATTGTACCATAATTAACAATAAATATTACATTGAGGGGTAATATATTTACTTATGAATTATATATAATCAACATCGAAGTGAAAAGATAAGGTGAACTTAGGTAAGAAACGTAAAAAAAAATCGTTGGGTGTCTGTGGAAGGAAGCAGCTTCACTTGCATTTGACTGCGTCCACCATGAAACTTTACTCCTAAAACTAAAACATTATGGAGTGAAAAATAGAGCCCTAAATCTGTTAAAATTATATTTAAGCGAAAGAGTTCAGATAGTCGATGTAAATGGCAAACGGTCTTCGGGTAAATCTGTGGGAATAGGTGTTCCACAGGGTTCTATTCTCGGTCCTTTCTTGTTTCTTATATATATTAACGATCTACCGTTTGTGGTAGATGATAGCCATGAGATTATATTGTTTGCTGATGATACTTCACTTATTTTTAAAGTTAAGCGACGTACGGATATTGATGACGAGGTAAGCAATGCACTCTCAAAGATAGTGCGTTGGTTTGAGACGAATAATCTGCACTTAAACAGTAAAAAAACAAAGTGTTTACGGTTCATTACACCAAACACAGCGGAAGTACAAACCAACGTACTTATAAATGATCAGAGATTGGAACTTGTGGACACTACGGTCTTCTTGGGTATTTAGATAAAAAGCTTCAGTGGGGACCACATATTACCCATCTAGTAGATAGACTCAGCTCTGCGGCATATGCAGTTAGAAAGATTAGAGAGTACACGAATGTTGCGACCGCTAGATTAGTGTACTTTAGTTATTTTCACAGCATCATGACGTACGGTATATTACTATGGGGTCATGCTGCTGACATTGATATGGTTTTTGCACTGCAAAAGAGAGCTGTTCGTGCTATATATCAGCTTGGTTATAGACAGTCTCTCAAATAAAAATTTAAAGAAATAAATATTATGACTGTTCATTGTCAGTACATTTATGAAAATTTAATATATGTTCACAAAAATCGTAACCTTTTTGCTCTTAATAATGATTTTCATTATTATAACACTAGAAATAAGGGATTGCTTGTAACTAATTCTAGTAGGCTCCATAAGATACATAATAACTTTAAGGGTAAATGTATACACACTTATACAATAAAGTCCCAGCCACTGTTCAGGCATTATCTATAAATAAATTTAAATGTTTTATAAAAAAAATGGCTCTGTCGTAAATCCTATTACTCCACTGCTGAATATATAAATGATCGGACAGCCTGGGACTAGATTGTGATTATTTTATAGCGATAGAAATGACTGTACATTATTGTATATTTTTATTGAAAGAATGCTGGGAGAGTTTCTTGCGCTGCTTCTTCTCTCTCAGAGCGCCATTTGTTTCCGAAGCGGTAGTAGTATCTAGTAGTATAAGAAATGACATCAAAAAGAATTCTAAAGGAATCAATTTTGAGAAAATAAATGCCTTTTATGCCTTTATGCCTTGAACACTATTTGATATAAAGTGAGTAGTCTTTTTATATATACATGTTTGATGTATATTTGTACAGTGTATCGTACTCTCCTTTCAAAGTTTAATTATTCTATTAAATACTGCGTAGGTCCCAATCTCACTTGTCTTGTTAAACCATTTATGGAGAAGAAAGTGCTTTATATTTGTGCGTCTATGTTGTTCGTAAAATGTTGTTACAGGGCTAATTATGACTTAGGCGGTTTTGAAATTTCCTAAATTTTTACGCTGTGTCCTACTGCGAGAGAATTGAGCCGTACAAATATTTTTATTATCTTTGCATTATTACACTTGTATTTTTAAAGGAAGAATTATTTTCTTTAGTATCTCTTTATTACCTGACTATAAGTTCTGTTACAAATAAATATGAATGTATTTTTATGACGTAATGCATTTTTTTATAATTTTCATCTTCTTACAATCTGTTCTTCATTCTTTCCATCCATTTTCTCAATATATAAACTACATTAGTAAATCTTATGGTATAATTCTTTTTAAGTCTCCTGGGCAAAGTTCTTATTAAATAACAAATAAGGGACGAGACGAACAGGACGTTCAGCTGATGGTAATTGATACGCCCTGCCCATTTCAATGCATTGCCGCTCAGGATTCTTGAAAGACCCAAACATTCTGAGCGGTTCTACAACTGCGCTGAATGACCTTAAGACATAAGATGTTAAGTCACATTTGTCACGGCGCCCTTCAGATTGAATCACAGTAATGTTTACACATTACTGCTTCACGGCAGACATAGGCGCCGTTGTGGTATCCATAATCTAGCCGACGTTGTGGTACCCATAATCTAGCCGACATCCGCTGCAAAGAAGCCTCCCACTATTTTGTAACCGAAATTTGACTGTTTTTAATTGATTAATTAATTTGAATCCTGTCCGTTTACCAGACAGGTAGGCATCAAACACTTCTTAGCCACAGCTACTTCCCTAGCTGCTGTCACTCTATCAAACTCATGTAAGTCAGTTTAAGTGCACTAGTAACACTGATAAATTTTGACTATATCTGTTAAATAGATGAAAAAAAAAGTATTATGGCGATAAATAAAATGACCATATTATATATATCTCAAAATAGACACATCGTAGTTTTACCAATTCCATAACCGGCCGGCAACTATCCGTTGTAAGAGTCGATATGGTTTTTGGTTTTAGACAACTTAGTGACTTTGCTTGCATAATTAATTTCAAGGAAGAAGGAATTTCCGGGATATACGTAATGCAGTTTCACTGTTTTGATTATTTTAACATTATATTCCACGGTAACGGTCCACCACTATAATGTATTCCATTCCATTTTCATGAGTAATTCTTTTTTATGGTGGAGCCGTACAATTGTATTACTATTTGTCTGCGTTTTTTTTCTGGCAGATCTCGGGAACGACTCAATTTTGATTTTATTGATAGAGTCACGTTATATAAGGTTAAGCTACTATTATGAAAGGTTCAAAAATTCATTAAAAAAATCCAGTTCATATCGAAAACAAAATTCTATTCAATGTTTAGATTGTCGTGTTAACGAAATCGAAACGAAAAATTATATGTGCGTAGTAAAATAATTAATTATTACAAGGTATTTTTCACTTAGAAGGCAGATAATGCTAAGCGTGGCTGACTATTGACGACATGTCAATTAAAAACGGTTATAAGAACCATAGATTCACATTCTTGTTCTATCTTCCTGAATTTGAGATATTCTTCTCTCTTTTGCTTTGTTTGTCTATACGATAGTATATTGTAAGCTTGTACCTGGGGTCACAACGGGCAAGAATCTTCGGTAAAAAGCCTTTTTCTATAGACTATACAGAGAAAATGTCGGTAACTTTTAATGAAATTACTTTTTTTAATTTAAGTTACTCGAACTAAAGATTCATCAGCAATTTGAATTTGAATGACTTCTTATTTATTCTATTATTTCTGCAAAAAAATATTTAATTTTAAATTAAAAAATCTTAAAAGGAAGGGGATACTATTTGGTTTATTCTTTTATTAGTTTTCTAACTGTCACGACAGTCGTTGTTCTGTTCATAATAAAATAAAAAAAACCGTTGCTAGCTGACTACTAGCCGACAGGAATATTCCTGCCAAATATAAGTCTCTAGGCCTTATGGTTAGAGAGATATAGTGATGACATCTTATCTTAATCTTAATATATATAAATTACATAACACGTTGTGTGTCCGCGATGGACTTCTAAACTAATGAACGGATTTTAATGGGGATTACTTCATCGATGATAGTTTTCTAATTCCAATAATTGTTTTGTATGGACATATTTTCTATGAGAGAATTTATTGACGCACGGTTCGAGTTCTGCTGTGAAACAATTTCATAAAGTTAACAACAGGGAGCAATGACGTTCTATACATAATATAGAACGTCATTGACAAGGAGCATATTTTACAAAATAATTCTTGGTGTTATGAAATATTACTGACAAATTCATAAAAAAACAGTATTTTATTTATTACGTACAGAACAACGTCTGTCGGGTTAGCTAGTATATATATATATAATGAAAATGGTCCTTGTTTGAGGCTCAATCACGCCTAAACCACTGATCGTATCGACATGAAACTACGACCATTCGATGCGAAATTTATCCTAGATGGTTTATGGCTATTTATTTTTTTACTTTATTTATAATGAGATGGATAAAATTTAATTTATTTCCTTTTAAAATTCGCCCAGCGATGCGGGCGGGAACGGCTAGTCTCTTTTATTATAAAGTATATTAGTTTATAAGCTTAACTAAAAATTTGTGAAACGTTATAGAGTGATTAAGCAACAAAAACCTAACATTCACATCAACTTTCACCGGTTATTATATGAACAGAGAGGAACGTATAATAATTTTGATAAATTTAGTATTCGTAACAGTTGAGATAGTTTTATTAACCAATGCGTGTTACCAGTATAGATAACATACGGGACGCAGACGTGGTCGCTAACTATGGGCCTTATGAGGAAGCTCATTGGGCAATGGAGAACGCACGGAAACTCCGTAGCCTAGCCCGGAGTTTCCGTGTGAAATCGAATCAGAAATGAGGAGATCCGTAGGAGAACCAATATTACCGACTTAGCCCAGATGGTTGCGAAACTGAAGTAGCAGGGGGCAGGGTACATAGCTTAACGGACAGATGGCCGTTACGGCAGTAAAGTCCTCGAATGACGACCACGTACCGGAAGACGTAGTGTTGGTAGACCCCCACAAGATGGACCGACGATCTGGACAAGATTTTGTTTGGAAGATTTAGTTGGTTGAAGGTTGCAAGAGGGCAGAGCAGGACCGATCGTCGTGGCGATCTTTGGGGAAGTCCTTTGTCTAGCAGTGGACGTCTTCCGGCTAAAATAATGATGGGGATGATGAATAATGAAAATAGTTGGGGAGTATTGGTTCAGGAGATATCATTTTAATAAGTGAATGTACATAAAATTATCTTAGGCGTAAAGAGTACACGATCATGGGTGCAACTTATGAACACTCGAAACCAAAGGCGAGGTTAAAAGTATATTTTTAATATAGACACACTTTTACACAAAATACTTGCCCCAAAGAAGAAAGATGATCATTCATTGAATTAGGTCATAATGGCAAATATGAATGTCAAAGATTATACCACCACTACAGAAAAGCTGTACTTTGATGAGAAGAAGTGGCATCAAACTCATCAAATTAAGCATAGCCCGTGCTATGGGTTGAAAGACAACGACATATTTAGTACGATATACATAGCTATACATACTTGAATACAAATAAACATCTATGAATCCGAAATAAACATCCGTATTCATTATATAAATGTTTGTACCTACAGGGATTTGAACCCGGGACCTCTAGCTCTCTCTAGTCACTAACCACTGGGCTTTATGGGACATTAATTGTACTATAATAAATAGTATTTTATTTTATTAACGCAAGTGTTGTTATACACATTATTTTGTGTAATTTGAGATTGCAGGGAGGGTCGCCCTGGAAAAGTGAACATGCAAAGGTCACGAAATGTCGGGATAGTGAATAATTTTAAAATTTTACTTTTACGCAAAAACCCAACGTGAAAATACAGTTATTAATTACACGCGTTTTAATCGTTTAAAAAGCATTTACAGTGATAAATGTTTATTGACGCAGGCTTTCTTTTGTCGAATCGATTTTCAATATTCGAGTTTCCGACATTACGGCATTTCTTACAAAATACTATTTTCGTGCACATTTTCATTTTTTATCCATTAAGAAAAAAGTCCTGTAGTTCAATTCCATTATTGAAGCAGATATACAAACCTTCAAATTTTATGTATAAGAAAATACTTATTTGCTATAAATCTATCTTCTATATAATAACATACAACTTATTTCAAAATTATATAGATATTAGATTTAATACATTTGGCAATTTTAAGAAATATATTTTTGGAGCCTTATAATTTAAATTTATCTTACCTGCCAACCTCACTCAATAACATCTCTTATGGAGATACAGAAAGGTAGAGGAGGAAAGCGGATCTTTTGTTACTGTTACCCATTTTGATTGACAAGTCGTAAAAAGTCAGCCTCGTTTGTGGTTAGCTCCTTAGTATTTTGAATACTAAACGAGTCAGCCACTAGCTAACGTACTCAAATCAAAATTGGTCACAGTAACAGCAGAAAGCATTAGTAAAGCCGGCAACGCACCAGTAATTCCTCTGGTGTTGCAAGAGAATGTGGGCGGCGGTGATCACTTAACATCAGGTGACCCGTACGCTCGTTTGTCCTCTTCCAAAAAAAATCAGCATTAATTGCCAACAGCACTAGAATTGTGAAGAAATCGCGCATCAAACTCTCCAAGTTCTCGTTTTTATGATACAATAATGTTTTAATTTACATAAGTATGAATAGTATATTATAATATCTGAGTAATTATTTTAACATATGCTTATGTTACAGTAAGAAATTCAACTGTTGCAATTGTAGGTATGTTACAATGTTTCTTTTTCAACCGACAAATGAACGAGGCCTTAGTGTAATTTCTCATTTAAGTCCGTCTGTGTCACGTTCGTTGTCCAAGCAGAATTGATCAATGATTCGTTTCTATAAAAAATAAATTATGTACGAAAACTCGCTTAAGCCGATTTCACAGGGTGTTCCCTGTGATGGTGGTCCAACAACGCGTTTTAAGCAAGAAAGTGTATGATAGGGAAATACATAGTGTAATTTTAATTGCGTTATTAAAAGAAATCAACGATTTGACAGAAAGATTTTAATGCATTAGCAATTACAAGATATTTAACACAATTTAACTTTTGCTGCGCGTCTTTGCTTTAATTTAAAGCTTATAATAATGCCTGGTCGATTGACAAAATCAGAGTGGAATCCTCTTCGTATTTATCATTTTCACTTAGAGCTCCTTTTTGTGTGTTATTCTCATTCTCAATAAGATCTTCAATTCATTGAATTTCGTTGGGTGCGACATTGTCATGAAGGGAAGAATATCCAGGAAAACCCTGCAGTATCAGGGGTTCTTGTTCTTCTGTTATTCTGTTCTGTTCCTGTCGCATATTAGGCGTATTAAATGGGTTGCAGAATTCGTATTAAGCGTTAAGAAATTTATGAAAACATGTAAACCAATTCAGATTAAAATAAGAAGTCAGTGGACAATATAACGTTATACTCGTATATACTCCATATTTAAAATATTATTTTCTATTTTATAGTCCGGCTTGCTATTATATAGTTAGGCGTGTTAGTTTTACTATTGTACCATAGCTAAATTTTTCGTAATTTTAAACCGACTTCATAAAAGGAGGAGATTCGTTGGTATTTTATTTTTATGTTTGGTACCTCAGAACTTTCGACTTTGATAATTCTTATTTTATTTGAAAGCTGGTGCAATAATCATATCTTGATTAAATAATTGGATTGTATAAAAATATCAAATTATTTTTATACTTTTAGTGCATATTGCACCATATTCAATGCAGCATATTCAATAACCATGAATGGTCCTTCCAGCGCCGGGTCATAAAGCTCGGTCTACGTAGTCTTGGTTGGAAACGAATGTTTCGGACTTCATCAGAGCTGAAGACTGGCCGTCGTCTAATCCAAATCTTAATGCACTGGAATATGATTTATGGTCAGTTTTAGAGAGTACGAATTGCTCTAAGCGTCATGATTATTTGGAGACCCTAAAACATTCCGTACGATTGGCAGTGCAGAATTTTCCCATGGAAGGAGTGTGTGCTTCTATTGATAACTGGCATCAACGTTTAAAGGACTGTATTGCAGCCAATGGAGACCACTTCGAATAAGCTTTTTATATTTTAAATTGTTTTATATTTATGTATTAAAATAACACACTGTAAAAGTAATAAATGTATTTTGCAATAGAATTTTTTTTGTTTCAGTATTTATGGCAAGACCCAATATCTATTGTTTTGGAATAGTGTTTTTTTATCTAAAAACATCAAAAGTACTTATAATTACTGTATATAAAATCGTCGTCTACACCTTTACTATTACATATTCGTCGCTTTAACGGAATCGTAGAGTACAAGGCTGAAGTTTTGAAAAATATTGTATAGCCAGTGTCCTTGACACCGCGTCGTGTGAAATAAATCATTTCATTATTCGTGAAAATTACGTTGACAGATATCATTATATAAATAGTTGCAGCGACATACAGGTCAAACTTATGTTACTTATATAAGCACACAAGATATAGTTTAAAGTCAAAGTCAAAGTCAAATAATATTTATTCAATTAGGCTTAGAATAAGCGCTTTTGAATAGTCACTATAAATATTTCTATTAAATTACGGAATCTAACATATTATGTTTGAAAAAGGTAGAGTGAGAAGAACATACAAGAAACTCAACGGCCACTGTTTTCAATCAATAGAGTATTTTACAATTGCTGCATTATGCAAAACAAATTAGTTTGTAACTCAACTCTATACTTACAATATACTATCGTATAGAGTATAGTCAAACACAACGTGCAAGAGAGAAGGTAACACATCTAACGAAGATACAGCAAGATTGAAAAGGAGAGCAAATCTATTGTTCCAGTAACCGATATTGATTGACAAGTAGTAAAAAGGCAGCCACGCTTTGCAATTATAGTACCTTACTTAGGTCCTTTATACAAAACGTCGTGAAAACGTCGAAAAAATTGAGGTGTTCTAACCTCTATTTTGAGTAATGCACGTACATTAATACAAATTGATATACAAATCACGAGTGTAAGACGTACCTTGTCATGCACACTAAAGTAATAAACCTGGCCTGTTTTCATCGGTTGTCTAGCATCAAGAGGATGCATCTAGACGTACACTATTAGTTAAATTCAAATACAGGCAAAAATCCTACTTTTGTCGAGTCAGCAGTAACTTTAATGAAATTGATAAGTGAGTAGGCTTAGATCTGTTCTGCACAAGCGTAGCATCGGCCAGGCACATGTTTATTAACGAATTCTTTGACTAAATTGTCAAAGCATAAGTATGTAAGTATGATATAAATAGATCTATCACTATCGGTGACAGTATTTGCTATCCGTGAGGACCTTAAATTGGCTTTTTGTCACTTTTTTTATGAAAATAAGGGACGAGACGAGCAGGACGTTCAGCTAATGGTTATGGATGCGCCCTACCCATTACAATGCAGTGCCGCTCAGGGTTCTTGAAACTTCTGAGCGGCACTACAACTGCGCTCCTCACCTTGAGACAAAGGATGTTAAGTCTCGTTTGCCCAGTAATTTCACTAGCTACGGCGCCCTTCAGACCGAAACACAGTAATGCTTACACATTACTGCTTCACGGCAGAAATAGACGCCGTTGTGGTACCCATAATCTAGCCGGCATCCTGTATATTATAACTATTGTACTCTGTCGGTCTTCCTATATGAATTAAATAAATAAATAAATTATATAAGGTTACTCAGTAATTTTAATGTTAAACCGCTATCTAACGCATACATTATCAAATCATAAGTGGTCACATAGCATCGTGCTGTCAGCTCGTCTATTCACTAGTAATATCCGCACGACCGAGCCTTGCTCGGATTTTTAAGAATGTACAAAACTTGAACAAAAAAAAAACTGATAAGACATCTGGATTCGAACCTGGGTCTTCTGCTTTCCGCATCACCCAATGTCCCATCTGAGCTATTATAATCTTGTATATAGTGACTAGCTGACCCGGCAAACGTTGTTTTGCCATATAAAGTATAATTTACGCGATAGTTTTATAAGTAATAAAATATTGCCTTTATTTATAGCCTGTACATCATTTTGTTCTATTGTCAATAGTTTTTGCAGCGCTCGCAAAAATAGGTTTTCTATTTTACACCTTGTGTTACAAAGAAGCAATTTTATTACGGATCCCTAATTTTGAAAAAAAAAAAACCTAGCCTATAGCCTTCCTCGATAAATGGACTACCCAACACTGAAAGAATCATTCAAATCGGACCAGTAGTACCAGAGATTAGCGCGTTCAAACAAACAAACAAACACTGCAGCTTTATAATATTAGTATAGATATAGATTAAATTTACATTTGTATTATAATGTTATTGTAGCTATTAAATTACATTTTGCATATTGTCTAAACCTAGCTAGATCGATTTATCGCCCCCGAAATCCCCTGTATACTAAATTTTATGAAAACCGTTGGAGTTTCCGAGATTCAGATTATATATATATACAATTATTGCTCGTTTAAAGATATAAGATAAGTTTATGGAGTTAACAAAATACAATATATATTGTTATAGTAATTCAAATATAAACCGATACCCGGAATGGTATATCCAGTTTCGAGGAAACAACAAACCAACGTTGAGAAATAGTGAGATCACTTGAACCGTTAAGTGTGTATATACGAGTATCTTTCACACGAGGCAATACACGCATCTGTAACAATTATTTTACTATTAAGTAATCCGTTTAGTACTGGGAATAAGATTATAATGATTTACACATAGCGCCTACGTTTTTATGTGAAGACACGTTCAGACTAGTAGTTCAGTAGAATTACTTACTTGTATATGCCTATTTGTATTTCTATTTAAATAAAACAGCTTAGATAACTTACACGTCTACGGCCTTACGAATTAACTTGGTATAAATCAGCTATAATCTACATATCAGCTTGGTTATAGACAGTCTCTCAAAGAAAAATTGAAAAAAAAAATATTAAGACATTGTTCATTGTCAGTACATTTATGAAAATTTTATATACGTTCACAAAAATCGTCACCTTTTTGCTCTTAATAGTGATTTTCATTATTATAATACTAGGAATAAGGGATTGCTTATAACTAATTCTAGTAGGCCTGATAAGATACATAATAGCTTTAAGGGTAAATGTTTAACACTTTTACAAAAAAGTCGCTAGTGTTTAGGAATTATCTATAAATAAATTTAAATGTTTTATTAAAAAATGGCTTTGTCGTAAATCCTACTACTCCATTTTGTAAACATTTTTCATATTCTTTGCTTATTCTTAGGTATAATTTTACACCAACATTATAAATAGATAGAGCCGCTTACTAGACAAATTTCAATAATAACAATAATCGTAACTAGAATTACTTTAATTAATTTGATTGTATTAAAATACGCAATTATTTATTTATATTTTAGTTCATAATATAGCTATTGTTTTGGAATTGTTGAGGGCGGTTTTTTATTTGTAAATTTTTTTATGGTTTGTGCAGTTAAGTTATTTAGGCGAATTTTACCCGAATGTGTTTCTTAGTATTTGATTTTTGTTATAAGTTTACAATGTCTTGTTGATTGTAATAAATAGATAAATAAAAACTGAGAACTTAATTTTGATGGCAATGAATGACAGTGACGAGACACGCCCGGCTATGTTACGCCCGTTTGGCTGAAGTTGACTCGAGTCGACAAAAGGATCCCTATAAAAAAGAATGTTATCCTTATAAAAAAGAATAAATAAAAGAAAAGTGTGTATGTTCACCTCAAACTCGAGAAACGTTAGCCCAATTGAAATGAAACTTTGCACATATAAACGAGGACGTGACGACTCCAACAACAACTTACATAAGTGCCGGATTGGTGGCGCTGGTGGCAGTTCTTGTGAACCATAAACCAAATCAAATCAAGTGGAATGAGCTTTCTTGTGCGGTGTTTCCGGGACGATACGACATGGGTACCTTCAAACGAAGCGCGTACATCTTCCTTAAAGGCCAGCAACGCTCCTGTGATTCCTCTGATGTTGCAAGATAATGTGGCCGGCGGTGATCACTTAACACCAGGTGACCCGTACGCTCGTTTATCCTCCTTTTCCAAAAAATTGCACTGAACTGCTAAATCGATTATATCAAAGAATTTGAGAACCTTTATATATAAAAAGAAGCGGATATTATATTATTAGTGCATGCATTGTATAGCTAAAAAGCATCCTTGGAACGTATTTTAACAGTAATAAACTCAGACGTACTTTACAGTGATTGCTTTCATTTTAAATGAAAAATCTTCTAATAGAACGCGAACAAGAAAAGTCTTAGCATTAAAAAAATAATCATGTAATCGCTAATCCATCAGGTACCTTATAATAAGTATAATATTGGACAAACAGAACTTACTTTGCGTTATAAAACGCAAATAATCCTGCAATCCCAACAGAAAGTGTTCAATTAAGCCATTCTATATTCAAAAATATAAAGGCATTAAATGAATTCGGTAGCTTTCTTAATATGTTCGAATAACAATTATATGTTACATAATTTAATATATATGTTCCGGTTTTGTTAATACCGATAACTAAGTAAAAACTTTAGTTTCCTGTATCCCAAGCCACCGAAGTAAAATAAAGTTTATTTGAGCTTTAAAGACATAAAATAGAAAAGTTTTTACTAACAACTGTGTTTAGCTTTTATAATAATACAACATCCCGAAAGGAAAAATAGTTATGTCAGCCGAGAAGAACGAAACAGTATCAGCTGATCGCATTTAACATTTTCGCCGAAGACGAATTCGGGCGAGTATCATTAAAATCATAATTCATGAAGGCCGAATCTTAGGAAGAGTCACGGAGAGAGGTGTGGAAGGCCCAATGGTATATAAGCGTAACGAATGTGGTACAGAGCATCATACAACCTCGAGACCTCCGAGAGACAACATGAAAGCATTCTTGGTAGGTATTTGTGTTCAGTGAAAGTGATCTGTGCGCTGTGACCTGTGCTGACTCGCACAGGAGTGCTTCCTCGTGTCGTGACTCACACACCCAACATTCGCGGAATACCTTTCATTGTATTGTTTATCTTTTTCTGTGCCCGTGTATTCACACTGACATAGCAGATATATCACTTTCTTTACGATTTTGAATTGGCGAGGTCAGGACTAAATTGTTTTTTTGTGCTTCAGGTGTTAGCAGCCGTTGCGGCAATTGGCTCAGCGAGGCCTGAGGCTGGGTACAGCTACAATGCACCCGGCGGAGGCCACGGGGGAAGCCTAGGCGGCGGCGGCGGAGGCCATGGCATCGGAGGAGGTCTAGGTGGTGGCCACGGCGGTGGCTTCTCGTCCGGTGGCGGATTCTCTTCCGGAGGACTGAGCTCCAGCAGCTTCGGCATTGGAAGCGGCCTCGGCGGTGGAGTCGGTGGTGGATTCTCGTCTGGTGGATTCTCATCTGGTGGATTCTCGTCCGGTGGTTTCTCATCCGGTGGAGGCGGATTCGGAGGTGGCTTCGGAGGCGCCCCGATCGTCCAGAAACACATCTACGTCCATGTCCCACCCCCAGAACCTGAAGAACAACGCCCACAAATCATCAGCGGTGGCGCCATCCCCCAGAAACACTACAAGATCATCTTCATCAAGGCCCCAGCACCTCCCGCACCTGTCGCCCCCATCATCCCAGCTCAAGCCCAAAACGAAGAGAAGACCCTGGTCTACGTGTTGGTCAAGAAACCCGACGAACAGCCAGACATCACCATCCCAACTGCTGCCCCAACTCAACCCTCAAAACCAGAGGTTTACTTCATCAAATACAAGACCCAGAAGGAAGGTGGCTCCATTGGTGGAGGTTCTATTGGCGGCGGTCTTGGTGGTGGTCTTGGCGGTGGAATCGGCGGTGGCATCTCTGGCGGTAGCTTCAGCAGCGGTATTTCTGGTGGTAGCATTGGAGGTGGTCACGGAGGCAGCATCGGAGGTGGTAGCATCGGAGGTGGCAGCATCGGAGGTGGACACGGAGGCAGCATCGGCGGTGGACTCATCTCAAGCGGCCACGGCTCATCAGGAGTCAGCACCTCGTACGGACCCCCTGGTCAGTCCGGCCCATACTAACAGCACCACGAGTGCCCCATGTGATAATCTTCGCCGGCGACGAACCTAGTTTATAAGTAGTGAAAAAAATTACGGTGCCTAAATGTATTTATGTAAATAGTAATTTTAATGTCTAATTATAGCTGTATCATAAATATTTTTGCATAAAAATATCGATAAATACTATTCAATTTTTTTATTTCCTTCAAAACTTTCACATTTGGAACTTATTTGATACTTAAGCTTAATATTAAATCCTTACAATGTTAGCTTCAAGTTTATTAAGTTAAAGGTATAGCTTATAATTTAAATCTTATAAGCAAACATGTATGCGAGAATAGAAAGAGGTTACATAATTCCGGAGACGAGTCTTAAGTGTTTCGTAGAAAGTGATATGACTGGGCAATAGTTTACGTAACAGAATGACCCCACTTGCGTAACAATATCCCATCTTTCAACACATAAGAGCTTAATTTGTTACGTAAATAGCACCCACTCTAAACAATTCGATTGCGTATACCTTGACATTTAAGTTTCCTTTTTTATTAACACGTTTAGCAACAGGGTATAACATTTTCTATTATCTGCCTAATAATTTTTCCTTGTCGTATTGTTTGCTCAATAAATTTGCCTGAAATTTCGGGTGGGATTGTTTGCTTGTTAATTGCCCGGTCATTATATTTATATGCCTTGCTATTACGAGGGTAATGACACAGTTTAAAGACTGTACTTCTTACGCGATATGAAAGGACTGACTTCAATTGCGCCTGCAATTGCAAGTAAACAATTTAATGGTATTGAATTAATATTATTGCAGCTGTGAGTACTAAATCTGCTTAGATTATCTGCTTTATTGCTTAGTGTAAGTTTGTGTCGACCAAATAATTTCAAAACATCTACAAAGTAATTTTCTATATATAAAACTCGTACCAAATCCTGTCACTGATACATCACCAACTAAATATTTCTGCCCGCGACATTTGCTCGCCTGAGATTTGGTTTGACAAGTCCGGTAAGCAATTTTTCGGTATATTGGATGAAAATGAAGAAGCCACGAGAATTGTATAAAAATTTGAGAGTGTCCAGAATGCACATATTGGGAAAATCCCAGGATGAAATGATAATATATCTCCAAAAAGCAAAACTGTACCAAAATACTTGTGTAGAGGGTTAATTAACAATTCATAGATGAAGGGTAACGTAAACTGAGTCAATTTTGGATCGCTATTAAGTTATAAAGGCAGAATAAATGGACAATAATTGGTTAGTTCTGAAATGATCCTGAAGTGGACCTTACTGTACGATGATTGCCTTGATGATGGAGAGGTATTTTGTACAAACAACTACTTATTTATGGGATATGCTCCTGGATAGGGTTATTACTTACTACATGAAAATGCTTGAATTCATTTGTAACGAAAATTCAGTAGCTAAACCAGAAAGGGTTTGAGCACAAATACATGACAAACAAACGTTATTAAAGAAAGAACAAAGTCTAAAACTGCGCCCTAATCTAACTAATGGCCAAATATGGAAGACATCGTAAAATCCCGGAAGATGTGGGTGTTTCATCAACTAGACAGGACATGTTCCTTTAAACAAAAATAATAAACTTAAAGTACTTGTAGAGCTCACGGTTCAATTGTGCCATAAACAAAAACAAAACCTAAGGACAATAAGGCAATCAAGAACTTATATGCCGTAAAAGTAGATGCGAGATGGCCTGACAAGATCTGAAGTAGTTTTTTGTTCTAGTACGAACATCTGAAGCTCCACTAACAGGGTGGTTCCAAATTTCGCTAGGCAGGCAGACCAACACAAGTAGTGAGGACGAGTGTTAATGTATATCACAAGGGGACCACGTAAACTTACACATAAATCTCAAGTAATTTTCGGAGTGGTTCGGTCTACCATATACTCGCTCAGTGAATCCATGAAAGCTAGGAAATTCTTTTCATTTTCATCCCTTTACAATCAAGATTTCTGATGTCAAATAAACAGTTTTATTCAATTTATTACTTTATATTTGTCTTTGATTGCTAGCTCAACCTTTTCTAACACTTAATCTCCTATATCCATCCTTTATATGATCAAACCAAATACGACTCGTAAATTAATCAAATTAATAGCTTCACTAATTACGGTGAACCATCGTAATATTTACATCGGTGCTATAATTACCCATCCATTGGATGATTTGATGAGCAAAGATCATTGAACTTGCTGGACGGAACTTTCGTAAGCTTTTGACCACATTCTTTCATCTCAAAATATTAATTATCATGTTTCTGACGTGAATATCGTATGTTGTGCTTTATCACACGTGTCTCTTTCTAATTTAAATCTAAAGACAAAGATGAATATGTGTATCTTTATCGAACACTTAGAATATCACTACAATATTGAATACGTTGTATAATTTATATGAACCCTTTTGCTCATATAAATTACGGAGATGATGCATAAGAATTTCCTGCGTTTTTAAAACATTCACAATATCGTTTCTAAAATTTAATTAAATATATATTAACCCTCACATAATAAGTTGAAAGAATTGTAGTAAAGATTTGTATCATACCATATCAGCCACCGTAAGCCTTTTATAAAAATACCTTGAAGCACGCATGTGAACAACACAATATTGATCCAATATGTCTAATTGATTAATACATTTATATTGCTGTCCTATAACAATATCTCGTACTTAAAGGCCAGCAATATAAGAAAAACTTCGGTACAAAATCAGTTCATTTTCCAATTTAACATCTCACCATCATGTTAGCACATCATGTTAAATTTTACGAGGCGGCCATACCGTAAATTGTAACTTTTGAACCATAAAAATAACAATGAAATCATTCACTACGCTTTAAATACTTTAGACGGAGCGTTACATTAAAATAGAACGACTAGCTTAATTTTACAAGTAAATATCAAAAAAGGAAGATAGGCAAAAATTTTTGTTTTTTGTAAAGCATGTATGATTTTGTAAGTTAGTTCTCCAATGTTCTATTATTTCAAAGAAACATATTTTGAATTTTATTTAGAAAGAAATTGGAGATCCCCACGTGAATTACAATAATGTAAAAATAGGTTAACATTTTAGCCAATACCGGCTTACAATACTTTGCTGTTCCAAAGCGCAACTAAAAGTATGCAGAAATTAATCAACTTATCCTAAAATTGTGATTGAGACTTTTTTGTTATCCGTTTCGGCATTTCATTAACCGATGTATAGAACGTTGTTGTTTTATGTTTTTTCTAACCATCTATGGGCTGACATATTGAATTTTTTTAAAGTGACAGATAAGCGGATTCTATACTATACAGATTTGGAGTTAAAAGGCATAAAAGGCATTTATTGATTCCAAAATTGATTCCTTTAGAATTCTCTTTGATGTCATTTCTGATACTACTACCGCTCCGGAAACAAACAGCGCTCTGAGAGAGAAGAAGCAGCGCAAGAAACTCTCCCAGCATTCTTTTTCCGCGCTCATTTTAATAAATTTTATCTATTTATTTATTTATGTATTTGTTATTAACAGATTACATAGTATAGGTAACAAAATTATCGTACATACTCATTTGAGTTTTACCGTGTACAATAAGGTCGTCGGTACACATATAATATTATTTAAAAATAAAAAAATATACAATACTGTACTGTCATTGTTATTGCTATACAATAATCATAATCTAGTCCCAGGCTGTCCGATCACTTAGATATTCAGCTGTGGAGTAGTAGGACTTACGACAGAGCCATTTTTTAATAAGACATTTAAATTTATTTATAGATAATGCCTGAACAGTGGCTGGGACTTTATTATAAAAGTGTATACATTTACCCTTAAAGCTATTATGTATCTTATGAAGCCTACTAGAAAAAGTTACAAAGAATCCCTTATTACGAATGTTATAATAATGAAAACTTTTATATTCACCTACGCCTACCTATATGAATGACAAAACTAGTTCTTACTGATTTTAAAAAAAGTCCAGGTTTATTACCAAGGCTCTATCTATAACATAATTTAACGATGACACGATACCAATTGCCGAACGTCGGTCGGTGTTTTTAAAACAAACGCACACCAAATTAATTATTCATCACATTCTCCACACAATAAAACATTGCTTCATGCTTACACAACCGATGGCCATACATGTGAATTTGTAACAATCTTACAACTCTCGCAATATCCGCTACTTTGTTCTGGCGAGATTGAATTTCTGTATTTTTTAATATCCGGTCCCAGTATTCTCGTATTAGTCTATGGTTACGTATAAACACATTTTTGGTGTGATTAAAGAGGTTATACATACTGACAAGTTCAGCGTAGTACTTATACTAAGGCTGAGATTTATAGAGCGTATTTATGCTCAGATTTTGCCTACGTAAAACTTACTTAGGTTATTGTAAACTTAGTTTAATTTTTGATATCGTTTTAATAGTCATTTAAGAGCTGAAATTATGCACAGTTTAAGTCAAGACAGCCCAACGCATAAATAAAGTTTGCGTTATCTCGCACTCATCTGAGTTTTACGTAAGTAAATGCTGAGCAAAGCCATAGTACGCTGACTAACTGTAGATCTCAGCCTTAATCTGCGCTAATTTTTTGAAGTTATATTATGTTTTTCAAATTTTATTTGTGTATTAATCCTAGAAGTGAGGGTTATCACCTTAAAAAGACATAATAAATTGTTAAGTTATACTTTATGAAACAATGATGAGTGTAAAATTTTTAAATGCGCGCACATCACTGTAACATAAAAGTAACAGGTTGAAGTTGGTTCCTAAAATTTTCTGTTGTTTGCGTCATTCGTAATTTTTTTCTGACTTCTTCGTCCATTATTAGGACAGACAAGGGGTTCAAGCCCATACATCCGTATTCATTATTTAATACTTAACTATCAAAGCTATCTTTGCAAGGTTTTTGCAAAATTGTTCCTTCTAAAAACGTAGAATAGCACGAGGAATAAATCATTTTAATGATTTTTGCCGTAAGGCCCAAGAAGTATAACTTCTTTCATGCATACAAAACGTTGTCCTGCCAATTATAAAGGGATTGGTTAACCGATATCTTTTATAAGCAAAAGTGTCGAGACGAGGAATCCGTTCACCTGATAACATGTAATAACCTTGCCCGTTACAATGCCGGACTGGTCAGGATTCTTGAAAAACTTATGAGTGACATCGGCACATTATAAAACATATGGTAAATTTAATATAAATCAACGAAAATATATAAATTTTTCATTTTTAAAACTATAAGAGAGGAACTTTTACTCATTCCTTAAACTGGACAAATAAATCACATTATAATTCAATTACAATTTGATCTTATAATCTAGTGCCTACGTCATCCTGGCCTAGCTATTGGCTAAGGGTTCGAATCCCGGTAGATGCAAACATTTGTACGATGCATATGTATCTTTGTGTACGAGTCAATGATTTACTTTAGTATTTATATTGCACTAAACATGTCTTGACTGGCTCTCAAAGGCTATGCCTAGTTTGGGGCTAGATAATTTGTATGAATGAACCTTACTGCCCACGTTTGTATGAAAAAACCAACGCGTGTTCGGTTCGGTAAAATAAGAATGCTGAATGTCTGAGACGGCGCAGTATAAAAATAATTATCATATTATTACATGATCATTTCCAGCATAATGACATGACATACAAGTGGTACTTTAACATACTTTAGGTTCCATAATATGTCTGTAAAGCTCGTATCATTATGACTGTTTATTTAGCTTTGTAACAAAGTTTTATTATTCCATGTTTCTTTCTTGTGCTTCAACATTAGTTATTATTTTCTTTCAAATTAGACTAACTTATCAACCTACTACTTAAATGGATATAAAAATGGAGTTCGAATATCATAAATGATCAATTAAATTACTACAGTTCATTTGATATTGTATTTTCGCGGAAAAAAAAACATTGCGTGCGTACAAAGTACACATGTTAGAAGTGAAACCTGCAGGGGTGCATGAACCTCTAAACTGCATATGAATTCCTGGTACGTGTTGCTAGGATGACACATGATTTCAACCGCCAAGAAAGACATTCCTACCACCACAAATATATATAATAATATGTTCTCCTGGTATCTATGTAGTAATACTTCGTGCGCTTGGAGTCAGAATATATTAAGGTATACTCGCGCCATAGTTAAGACAATCTCTTCTTTAACTATGATCGCCTGGTACCAAAACATTGTATTATGCTTCCTATCTCAGTATCTCCCATGTTAAATATTATGAATTGATGTGACTGCTCTTTTTACCGTCGCTTTTTCGTTTCATCGACTTTCAAATCACAACGATGATAAAGAAGTTTTCACTTCAATAGTATGCATATTTCTGTCTCATTCTTTGCCGGCTTCATCCTACACATTTTTGTATTTGTGTCTCTTACCTGTCGTTTTTTCCGTTGCATTCGGTTTGAAATCACAACGATTCTAAAGAAGTTTCACTTCAAAAAACAATATATATTATACATGTTCCCGGCAAACGTTGTTTTGCCGTATGAATTAAATACCCTACCCGCGCTTATTCTATGATTTTTGAAACCTCTGAAGCACGTTGCTTATGGTATTAGTATGACTCCGATCGGTTCAGTAGTTTTCGCAGTATAACCGAAGAAAATAATGGCCCTCCATTTATTAGTATAGATATATAGATGTTTTGTTTATAAATAGGATATAAGACGTAAATAAATTTATTGAAATTGCCGAGTTCAGACATATTGATTGATAATAAAATTGCTCTATGTGAACCCGCTGTAACAAATTAAAATAGGTTCTCGGAGACATATGTAGGTAATGAAATGAAAAATGAAATGAAATAAAATTTTATTAGCAAGAAACATTGTACTTAAGATGTTAACATAATATTATTAAAAATCCAATTTGTTTCGTCAATTGACATGCAAAATATGTTTTAGAGTTGTCTCAGTACCAACACACTACTGTTATACTGAAACCTCGGACTAGTAAAAAAATAAGGACTCCGTGTCACGTTACATAACAGTGTAGCACCAAAACAAGCCGATTAACGTGTAAATACATAGCCCCACGCACACACTTACACTACTACAGGCCGATAGGCGGCCATTATGAGAATTGTCATCGTCTGTGACAGATCAGTTTGCGACACAATAAAATATTTTAAAAATGCCGTCGTGCGTTGTCGAAATGTGTAAAAACAATAACATAAAAGTATTTGTGGATATATCATTATTTAATGGAGAAAAAATTGTGTTACTGGTATACCCCGTAACCGCACACACACTAGCATAAAGCACTTCTTTTTTATATTTTTTTTTTATGGAATAGGAGGACAAACGAGCGTACGGGTCACCTGTTGTTAAGTGATCACCGCCACCCACAATCTCTTGCAACACCGGAGGAATCACAGGAGCGTTGCCGGCCTTTAAGGAAGGTGTAAGCGCTTTTTTTGAAGGTACCCATGTCGTTTCGTCCCTGAAACACCGCACAAGGAAGCTCATTCCACAGCTTTGTAGTACGTAAAAGAAAGCTCCTTGAAAACCGCACTGTGGAGGACCGCCCCACATCCAGATGGTGAGGATGATATCCTAACTTGTGGCGTGTCGTGTGAAGGTGGAATTCGGCGGCAGGAATCAGGTTAAACAGCTCTTCGGAACACTCCCCGTGATAAATGCGGTAGAAGACACACAATGAAGCGACGTCTCTACGCAACGCCAAGTGATCCAGCCGTTCACAGAGCACTGGGTCCCCGACAATTCGAGCTGCTCTGCGTTGCACGCGGTCAAATGGATCGAGCTGATACTGGGGTGCGCCAGACCAGAGATGACAGCAATACTCCATGTGTGGCCGGACCTGCGCTTTGTAGAGCGCTAGTATGTGGGCCGGCTTGAAGTATTGCCGTGCTCTATTAATGACGCCCAGTTTCTTTGAAGCCAATTTGGCTTTGCCTTCCAGATGACCACGAAATTGGCAATCACTCGAGATTTCGAGACCCAGTATTCCGATACTAGGCGCGGCTTTAAGAGAAGTGTTCTCGAAGAGCGGTGATACGACAAATGGGGTTTTTTTAGTGGTAAACGCGCAAACTTGAGTCTTCTGGGGGTTAAATTGGACAAGGTTCAATTTACCCAATTCCGCGACCTTCTCAAGAGAGGTCTCGATAGAAGACACAAGTTTCTCCCGGCACTGGTCGACGATTTCCCGAGAGAGACCTGCATGGCCAGTGTATACGGCATCACCAGTGCTATCGTCTGCATAGCAATGAATGTTGGAGGTGTCCAACATATCATTGATATGCAGAAGAAACAGCGTGGGAGACAGCACACAGCCTTGGGGCACTCCAGCATTCACGGGCTTCGGGTTCGAGCAATATCCGTCGACAACGACCTGTATGCTGCGCCCAGTGAGGAAGCTGGAGATCCACTTGCACAAGCTCTCGGGAAGCCCAAATGATGGAAGTTTGGAGAGGAGCGCCTTGTGCCATACACGATCAAAGGCCTTCGCTATATCCAGGCTAACTGCCAGGCCTTCCCCCTTGCTTTCAATAGCCGCTGCCCATCTATGTGTTAGGTATACCAGAAGATCACCTGCCGACCGACCATGGCGAAACCCGTATTGTCGGTCGTTGATCAACTGGTGACCCTCTAGATATACCAAGAGCTGACGGCTAATTATGCTCTCCATGATTTTGGAGAGCAGGGAGGTAATAGCAATAGGCCTGTAGTTTGCCGGATCCGAAGTGTCTCCTTTTTTTTGGATCGGATGGACAAGGGCTGACTTCCATGAATCAGGGACTACGCCTTTAGAATAAGAGTGCCGGAATAAACACGTTAGCACCAGCGTCAACTCAGGGGCACACCTTCTATGCACGATTGGAGAAATGCCATCCGGCCCGCTCGACTTTCTGACGTCCAACGAAAACAGAGCTCGCCTAACAGTTTTCTGTCTGAACTGTACTTCAGGCATAGAGCTCTGACACCACGGGATGGTTGGCGGTGTTTTTCCGTTGTCGTCAAGAATCGAGTTGGAGGCGAAAAGAGTGCACAAGAGATCGGCTTTCCCTATTGCCGTATGGGCCAGGGTGTCATTCCTCATGTGCAACGGCGGCATGGACGGCTGGCTGAAGTTACCAAGAGCAGCTTTCGATAACGACCAGAACTTGCGTGTTCCGGTCGGGTAACTGGAAAGCTGCTCGCCGATTTTGACGACGTGTTTTGACTTTGCACGGGCGATTTGCCGCTTAAAAAATCTGGAGGCACGGTTGTATTTCCTCTTAAGAACTGTGCAGTTCGGATCCTTTGTGCCCAGCGCCGCAACCCAAGTTCGATACGCCTGTTTTTTGCAGTCAGATGCTGCTTTAACAGACACATCGAACCAGGGCTGTGATCTGCCACCGATGGGTACTACAGAGTTTGGTATAAAAATATCCATACCCTGTAGTATCACATCGGCTACTGCAACGGCGCAGGCACTAGGATCATCCGAAGGGAAACAAACCCTGCCCCAAGGGTAGGATGCAAAAAAGGAACGCATCCTATCCCAATCTGCTGACTTGTAGTGCCAAACGCGGCGGGTCGCTGGTGGTCTGCGACGTTGGCGTCGGATAGGCACTACACTCCTGACCAGGCAATGGTCGGACGTTCCGAGAGGGGCGTCGACAAAGACCTGGTAACCATCGGGATGTGTAGTCAGCAGAAGATCCAATAAGGACGGCATGTGGCTATCCACATCCGGGAGCCGCGTTGGCGACTCAACCAATCGGGACAGACCATACGCCAATGCAAAATTATGCACAGATCGCCCTGCGTAGTCTATGGTACGTGATCCAAGCCATACGGCATTGTGCCCGTTGAAATCACCCAAGACTATAATTTCAGCGGAGGGGATCTGTGCAAGTACGTCGTCAATTGCCGCTTGAGCGGAGCCAGAGAGTGGACAGGTCCCTACCCTCAAAATTGCCGAGACGGCGACAGCAGATATCTTCCCTAACGTACACACATACCCCGGCATGAGGCAAAAAATTGTGCTCAATTTTGTACCCGGGGTACGTTAAATATGACGTATCGCTAGGTCGAGATATCTGCGTCTCTGTAAGGAAACACAAGGCCGGCTGCGCCGTCTCAAGGTGGTGGTGGACGGCGTTTAAATTGGAGTGAATTCCCCTGATATTGCAAAAGTCCACGTTGAGTGTGGAGCGGGGTGCCGTGGTGATACTGCCTCGTTTGTCCTTGGTCATGCGCGGTTCTGTGCCCTAACCAGAATACGAAGGGCAGCCCGAGCTAGAGTGCCCGGGGAGGGATTCTCCAACTCTGGTAGAGCCGGTACCCTCCTGGGGTAAAATCTTTTTGAGTACCGCTGTCATATTCGGGTGGAGGGGTGGGGGGGGGAATGGCCACCGGTCCTCGACACTAACCTATGCGAAACATAGCGGCACTAGGCCGCTACTTCACGCCGGTATTCTGTGCGAGTGTGGTAATTAACCCGGACGAGTCTGGCCCGATTGTGCTGACGTCAAAAGACGGCAGCGTGACTCTCCCACTTCTAAAAAGCCCTTAGTCGCCTGTGACGACACCCATGGGCCTTGGACTCCCCTATTCTTTTTACGCCCCGGGAAAAGTGCAGGGCACTTCATTATATCACGGCGCGGAGTCCTTCTTTTTTTACTAGTCCGTGACTGAAACATTTCGGATTTCACAATGCTACCTAATAAAATTAAAATTTAAAGATATTATAATATAAGATATAAATAATTTAATAATTCCTTTAGTACCTATGTATAATGCTAACAAATTTAGTAGTGCTAACAGTAAACCTAAATAATAACATTTAAAATACTTATGGTCTCAATATTTAAAAGTTTTTGTTGTCTGATATGAAAATGATAACTATAGTTGATAATTTAGATTTGATATTTCAATTAAAATGGATTCCTTTTTCATGATACCTGCTTTGTTAGATTCTATTTCTCAAAAACCTTTAAATCAGAATAGCAATATAATGTTCATTAAATTGGATCAATTTTATAAAGATTGATTAATAAGTTATATAAGATATTTACAAGATAAATAACTTCCTATATTAATAAACTATCACAGATCACAGACACACTCACCTCGTCATGTCATCAGCGTCTTCGATCACAGATTTATCTATATTGCATATCTCTGATGCAATAATTCAGAGAAAAAGGTGCATTATCCAATTAAGATGAAATTTTATCATTTAATCTGTGTTATGAGCCCATAATTATATATTTTAACATTAGGTATTTTATTAGGTTAATTATTTTGAATAATGATGATGATATCTGGTTATGAGATTAAAAATTCACGTTACAATAGATTTAAAAATGTACACAAAACTAACTATAAATGCATTTGATGAGAAGAAGTGTGATATAAGTTTCGATATAAAATAGTGGCAATGATTTCTTCAGACTTTTTCACAGACTTTAGCTTGATGTTTCGGAAGTAGTAATTTATAGTAATATAATATACATTGATATTATGTAACAGCGATCGAAGTATTTTCGAGCTATTTTCACGAATAGTTAGCGTGGTTCTCGAGGGAGGTTTTAGTTTATAATATGTCAAGTTTTTCTATACTTTTTTGTACACAGTCTCGATATTCGTTGGAGGTGTCGAAAAAGAATAAGCCATTTGGGAGTTTTCAACGAAACCGCTGTTTGACCCCTTTGAGATATAACAAGATAATGTATGGTGGAATATTGTAGGTGTATAGAAAAGTCCGTGAGTGTATAATATGTCTATTTCTTAAGGGTATTACTATATACCTTTTAATACTTCAACTACATTGGCAATTATAAGGGTGATTACACAAATACGATATTAATCCTTGTCATTTTATTACTACATATTATAAAATCATTCAGAAATACGTTTTTGTTGTATTTTTAACTCATTAACTTTGATTACACATTTCTGATGACTATATACTTACATCCTTAGAATATTAATTTGATCCTTAGAACATCCTTACAATATTAATATTATTCTGATTCAAATTCAAATTCAAAAACACTTTATCTCAAACTCATTGCCACTCTGTAGTCAAGATTTACATTTTATTTGTTTAACAAATCATTTAATTACAATTTAATTATGCAAAGTGACGCAACAAAATACTCAAATGTCAAAAACTGAAAGGCTAACACGAGTAAGTCAAAAAAAAAAGTGAATTAATAATTATAAACACAAGAGTTATTGAGTATAGTAGATGCATCAATCCTCACATACCGTAAATAAATAGAGGCATTATGTGAGCATTTCATAAAATAAAATATATAATAACTTTAAAGGAAATAATAATAATAAAAAACACATCAAGCCGACCTCACGGTAACAAGGTAATCCAGCCACCACGAGTAGCACCCGTTCAGGAGCATGACGCATAGACCGGCCATCGCCTCCCCCGACCATATTTTAGGTAAGGGAACGACCCGCCCCACGTCGCCACCACAAGCAGAGGCATTTAAGCGAGCATGACGATGCCTATCACGAGAAATCCACCGAATAACAAAACAATGTTCATCTACATAATATTAGGTCCTTACATATGAAATTGGCGTATTTCGTACTGGCCACTTTAATCACGATGTTCTCCTCTTTGGTAAGGAATTCCAAATTCAAATTTGTACAGCTATTTACTCATGTATTTGTACTTCGATGACCGTCATTCATTTGTTTTTTTCTTCTGTTTTTTTCTGTTTGCGTCACTTATTTTACAAAATGGAAAACTTAAAGTATCGCATTATTTACGAGTACGAGTTCCGCCGTGGCACTAGTGCTGCAGAAACGACTCGAAGGGTGAATGATGTGTATGGCGGTCATATTGCAAAAGAAAACACAGTTCGTTTTTGGTTCCAACGTTTTCGTTCTGGAAATTTCGACCTGCAGAACAAGCCCCGTGGACGGCCTGAGACCCTAGTTGATAATGAAGTATTAAAGGCTATTGTGGAAGCGGATCCATCGCAAACCACGTCCGAGTTAGCTGCAGGGTGTGGTGTTAGTGATAAAACTGTTTTAATTCACTTGAAGCAAATTGGGAAGATTAAAAAGCTTGAAAGGTGGGTACCTCACGAATTGACTGAAGCAAACCGGCAAACGCGCGTCGACTGCTGCGTTACATTACTGAAACGGCTCAATAATGAAGGTATTTTAAACCGAATCATTACCTGTGATAAAAAATGGATTCTTTACGATAATCGGAAGCGCTCAGCGCAATGGTTGGATACTGGCCAGCCAGCCAAATCCTGCCCCAAGCGAAAATTAACCCCAAAAAAGTTACTTGTAAGCGTTTGGTGGACTAGTGCCGGTATTGTTCATTGCAGTTTTCTCAAATCTGGCCAGACTATTACGGCTGATGTCTATTGTTAGCAATTGCAAACCATGATGGAAAAGCTAGCGGCTAAACAACCTAGGCTGGTCAATCGGTCCACGCCACTGCTACTTCACGACAACGCTAGACCACACACTGCACAACAGACGGCTACCGGCTATTAGAAGAGCTTCAATTGGAATGTCTAAGACATCCTTCGTACTCCCCGGACCTTGCTCCAACAGATTACCATTTTTTTCGAAATTTGGACAACTTCTTGCAAGGGAAAAAATTTAACTTTGATGGGGTAGTCCAAATCGCCTTCACAGATTTTATTGATTCCCGTCCGACTGGTTTTTTAGTAAAGGGATCAATGAACTACCTATGGGATGGCAAAAGTGCATAGAAAACAATGGTTCATACTTTAATTAATTAAATAAATTATATTTAAAAATATTCGACTTTTTGTTTCTCCCATGCAAAACGCCAATTTCATATGTAAGGACCTAATATTATGCAATACTTACTAAGCTTACATCATTATTTTCTATTGATAGAACAGCGTCTGTCATATCAGCTAGTTAATAGAGTAGAGTAATACACAAAAAATGTTTATTTGTATTAAATATTACCAGTGGGAGGCTCCTTTGCACAGGATGCCGGCTAGATTATGGGTACCACAACGGCGCCTATTTCTGCCGTGCCTAATGTTTACACATGTGTTTCGGTCTAAAGGGCGCCGTAGCTAGTGTAATGTCTATGCAAACGAGACTTAACATCTTATATCTCAAGGTGACGAGCGCAATTGTAGTGCCGCTCAGAATTTTTGGGCTTTTCAAGAATCCTGAGCGGCACTGCATTGTTATGGACAGGGCGTATCAATTACCATCAGCTGAACGTCCAGCTCGTCTCGTCCCTTATTTTCATAAAAAAATAAAAAAAAATGGGAATGCGACACAATAATTTATCGTTACTTTGTAGTCCTTTAATACTGCTATAAATTAATATCATTATCAATATTCAGATATAAAATTATATTTCATCTTGGTGAAGATTTGATGTTACGTGTACATAGCAGTAATGTTAGACATTTTTCTATTAAAAATAATACGCCCAGTCTTTTTAACAACTTAGTATTGACTGTTGACAGACACACGGTGAGGCGTAACCATTACGGGAAGTCATTCTATTGTACGTCCATACGCCCGTCAACGGCTTGCATCTAATTAACCGCAATAGGTGATGTATAATTAACAGTTAACTTAATTTTTTTAATTTAAGTTAACTGACACCTTAATTTTATTTTATTTTAATAAAGCAATCTGAACATCCAAGTATTTGTAATAAAATAAAAACGTAAGAGTATGCCCGTTTTGGTGAAAAAGGAAATCTTAAAATGTGTTGAAGTACCAGGCAAACATAAGCATGAGGCAATGTAAAGCCACCCGAGCGAAAGCACCAATGACGGTACCACTCTCACTCTCAACAGCGCGCGGCCAAACAAACCTGTACATTTCGGACATCTTTTATGATTTTCAATTTTAAGTCGATGAAATGAAAGTTCAAAATGTCTCGCGCCTTATTACATAATGGGACCGGTCTGGATTGAATTATTATTCACATAATATTTCGTAACAGAACGCCGTCGAATCGATGGATATGAGATCATTTTATTACGAGGTTTTTTAGTATGATGCAATGTTTACGTCTTTAGTATTGATATTAACTGCTTCCTCTTTTGGCGTATAATTGTTATTCCTACCAATTTAATTATTTATCGGTAGTAACTGGAAAAGCTTGACAGTAATAAGTAAATACCAGGTACAAACGGAAGGAGCGTCTTGCAACTGCCCGCTGGTTCAATACCCGCTTAGTATGTTGCATATTCATAAGCAAACATCACCCTTCTGGGTTCATAACCCTGCGTTACTACGCCTCCGTCACGTCAGTTTCATATTTGTGTCTTGCTAAATCAATTCATACTTTTAAGACAGTATATGAATAGTTCTTCTTAGCGTAGGACAAAATAACGGTGGCTGAATATTATTAGCCTTATTAAATTAAATATAAATAAAAAAGGTATTAGTTTTACATAATATTATTTGTTGTTCAAAGTTTTTTTTAGTTGTAACATTATTAGGTATTTACAAGTCGGGCAAATTAAAATCATATCTTTTTTAAAGTAGTTTTGAAAATGAACTCCCTGCCTCAACCCCCCTTACTTCCCTACTGTTCGCCGAGCCCCGTGAGAGGAAGTGGCGATTTGTTACCATTAGATGTGATTAAAGGTTTTAAAGATTCCGTTTTTGGTTTTTTTTTGTGTCTATGTATTGTGTACTGTATTTAGAGTTTTTATTATAATCTCTACCTACATTTTAAAGTTTCTGACTTGATCTATATTCACCCCTAAATATGCAAATATTCGTAGCGCGAGCTTGTTTAAACAATCCAATTATATAATGTGCTGCCTTGTTATTGAAGAATGATGTCATATATGAAAGTTCAAATTTGACTAAATATTCCTTAAGCCACATTTTAATTCAAATCGCACTGTTTATATAATTTCTAGTGCCTTATATTACTTCTAGTAATAGCAACCTCTGCTACTGTCAGCCTAGCGAAACTCTGTAAGAAAAACGCGATTCACTCATTTATTGATAGATTGACAGCTGACGGCTATAATCTTGTAAAAAACGGAGATAACCAAAATCCACTACGCTTTAAGCAACTGTTCGCTTTCAAAGCCGGATTATACTTCGTCGTCAATCGTCATCATGTAATTACTACTATTTCAAACTTATATCAAATGACTGCACGTTTCGTACAAAATTAAATTTAAATTTTTACTTAGGCATTCCCGCCTCTTATTACGTAGTACTTACATCCTCTTTGGCTACTTTTCTATAACTGAAATATAATGACAAGCGATGCCGTACACCTGACATAATTTATATATCTATCTATATGTCTTCTTTATCTTATTCGTAAAATATTCAATAACAACGTCATATTAATATGTATATAACCTAGTTTTTTTGACTTTCAATAAGTGATTTCACATCCTATTTTGAATAAAAATATTTGAATTTGAATTTGAATTTGAATTCAATTTCTTATTATCAATTATTTTATTTAATGAGTGAATATTTTAAAATGTGCGAATGGAGTTAATGAATTATAAATAGAATATATAATGAAAATAATAATCAGTCAAATAAAATGGCGGAATCCCAGGAACATTTTACTCTTTCATCAATAAATAAGCATAAAAGAGGAAATCAAGAACCAGATAATGACCTCACCTGTATAAAGTTTAAGTGTTTATTGTCTGATGAATAATACTATCAAAATATAACATTATATCATTCTTTGTAAAATATATATAAAATCTCACTTGATAAAATAATATTATTTATTATAAAGGAATTACTTTATTTTAGGTATAGAAAATGCCAACTTTGCTCTAAAGATGAAGTTATATCGTTACCGTTTCCGAGAAAAAAAATAGCAAAAAATCTAACAAAGCTGCTCAGTAATACGTGAGTGCTTCTTTAGTAACAATGCTTAATTTAATGTAATATAGTTATATATCTGTTAATTATTCCTAAAGTTAATTATTATTAAGTTTTACTTCAATCGCGCGTAAAGATTACACGCACACACTTTTTTACAGAACAACGTCTGTCGGGTCAGCTAGTATTTTACACCCATATTCTCGACGTCATATTTTATGTATGTCATGAGTACAACTGATGATTATGTTGTAATGGTCGTAATAAAATAGTCCGTAGCACATCTTGATAGCATTGTTGTTGCCCAGCTATTATAGAATTTCCGCATTTTATTCTATTTTGAGATTACGCAGTCTTAATATTGAAATCTTAATATATATTGCAAATAACATGTATTACTTTTACAATGTGTTAGTTCAATACATAAATATAAAACAATTTCAAATATAAAAAATTTATTCGAAGTGGAAAGAAATGACCAGTACGTCTCTTATAGGCTTAAGTCATCTTTTAAAATACGCAACATGGTTCTAGGTGCTATCTTCATCTCCCGAGATAAAATCTTTTGCTTTCGGATAGGATTTCTTCGAATTTCTTCTCTTACTGCTTTGACCACCTTCTTCGTACGAACACTACGTGGACGCCCAGATCTTTTTCTGTCACAAACAGAGGAGGTCTCATTGTACCTAGTAATAGCCCGGTACACAAACATTTTACTAATACCAAGCGAATAGAGAGTTTTCAAAATTGCATTTGGCTCCGTACGTACTTTGTGTAATGCAATCACAGCAATTACGGTCCCCTTTATAATATCGCTCCATTTTAATATCGCAAAATATTGTACAATGTATTGGCGCCAAAATGAGAAAACTCGATGAACAATCATATAAAAATGACAGATTCCAAATTTAAATGTAATATTTTGTTTGTTTTTAATTGTAGCAGTATTTATGGCCAGACTAAGTATAAATCCAGAGTCCTGATGTTTGTTTCCAGTGAACTCCTAAAGTAATGAACGGATTTTAATGGGGATTAAATTCTTCATGGAGTGCAGTTTAGTCCAACTTGCTTTTTTATTGCGATTTGGAACCCATAGTTATTTTTATTTCAAATATTTGTTTTGTATGATCATATTTTCTATGAGAGAATATATTGACGTACGGTTTGACAGTTCTGCTGCGACATTCTTTTACTTTTACACATTATTCCACAATTTTTCAAAATCAAACATTCGCCACAAGTAGCCTATGCTATTCTTGTAATAAATTTAATTATAGTACTGTTTGTTTCTAGCGCCCGTTCTCTTCTAGTCTTTTTTTTAAATAAGGGACAGGACGAGCAGGTCGTTCAGTTGATAGTAATTGATACGCCCTCCCATTACAACGCAGTGCCGCTCAGGATTCTTGAAAAACACAAAAGTTCTGAGCGGCAATACAATTTTGCCCGTCACCTTGAGACATAAGATGTTAGGTCTTGTTTGCCCAGTAATTTCACTAGCTACGGTGCCCTTCAGGCCGAAACACAGTAATGCTTACACATTCCTGCTTCACGGAATAAAAGGCGCCGTTGTGGTACCCATGATCTAGCCGGCATCCTGTGCAAAGGAGCCTCCCACTGGTACTGATACGATCTCTCATGTAATCATGGAATGTCAGAAAGGTCCAAAGCTTTTTTAATAAGCTTGACTGGTGAGAGTAATCGACAATCGGAGACTTATTGTGGAAATACTAGCCATCATTCCGTACCGAAATATGCATTACATATTATGCGCTTCATAAGTAATACTTGTGGAAAAAAAATAATGCGTGGGTCTAACCCCAATAAAATAAGGAGTTATTTATGTTAACTAAAACCGTAATTTTGTTAAACTTTCGTCTCTTTATTGCATAACGTCCCATTTTCGAATGAAAGCGATCCTTTATTCGAAACACGTCTGCATTTAAATTTTACAGATGTTACGTACAAAACCACAGACTACTATTGTAAGTAATACGTCGTTAAAATACTTTCCTTGGTGGCTGGAATGCCTTTAAGTTCTTACGTTTAGGTCTTACGTAGCCAATACAAGTACTAAACTACAAAATACTTATGCGTAAAATAATCTATCTTCAAACACGAATTGAATTTTTTACTCTCAGTTAGTATGTCGGGCTGACTTCGGCATATTTCACATTTATAAAGTATTTTGACACTTACTTGACAACTACAGCAACGATATAGTTTTTTTTTAAATTATAACTTGATGTTAAAATATTTCATTGCTCTCGCGAAATGTAACGCGAGATCTCTACATATTCTGGTAATTGCCTAAAATATAAGCAGGTAGTAGGTACGTAGGTCGATAGTTAAAAAAAATACGTATTATTCCATACGAACAGTTTTTTGACTTTTATTCGAATATTGAATCTGACTTCTCTCGGGAATGAGTGCCGCTGATCATGGCCACATACTCTAGAAAATGCCTAATAGTAATCTATTGAGCATAGTCTGGGTGTCTTTGTGTCGCATTTTTTTATTATTTCTATTGTTTTTCTTTGTTTTTATTTTACTTTGTCTCCTTTGCTATTTAATTCAGTCATTTTATTACATATAATTAGTTTTTCGACTTTAATTGGATATATTTAGAATAATAATTATTTGATATTAAAAGATTTTAAGTTTTGATAAGTGAACTCGCTATTCCTAACATAAACACTAAAGTTTCATGAGGATGGTTTGAGGAGATTGTTTAGTAGTTTGTTTCTTGTATATTTTGAACTATAAAAAAAAATGAATATAGAACGCCTCTGTTCTGGATATCGGTTTAAAAGTAATTAGTTAGGTATGATACATACGGTATGTAAGCATATTTCACATTAACAACAGTATTTTGACACTTGACTAAAAATTACAACAACGATATATATTTTCAAACTTGGAAACAAACCTGATATAAAAGTATTTGAATCCTCTCGTCTCGTAAATATAGAAAGTTTAAATAAAACTCGCGGAATCCGATGAATAAACAAACAGTTTTTAAATTATCACAAAAGTATCGACTCTCGCTGAGAAAGTTTGTTGCATCATACTTCAATAGTGAAGGATGAAGCTATCGATAAAACTTTCAGTCGATGTCCAACGCCATAGAAAGATATTTGTGAATTTTTTGAAGTGAAAACTTCCTTAGCACTTATTTGATAATAAAGAAAGAACAGGTCTAGGATCTATCTAGGTATAGGATTTGGAATTCGTGTTGTTTCGTGGATTTATATCTCACGTTTTATTTAATATTAGGATAACACAACAACACAGGATAAAATAATGAAATAAAAGTAGGATTCAGGGTAAAGCAGAGAATTGAGTCTGAGATGGCTTATAAAGGCCAAGAAATTATATGGGAAGCTAGGTAGATATGGATGGTTATAATAAAGAATATATAATAGTACAAGTACAGAAGGCTCACTCCGCAAAACCATTTAAAGAAATAGGGACTCTTGCGTTCATACAATAAGGTGTAATTCAGATTTCACAACGCTACTAACCTACATTTTTATTCACCTACACGTTGCCTCTCTTTCTATCGCGTCACTCTTACCTCTTCTGACGACATTAGGGTTGACTTCTTTAACTAAAACTGTACCTACCTAGTATGAGGCTGTCTTATAAAAATAGCTCAGTTTTTTCTATAATATAAATAGGTATGTAATTGTGATTTTAAATCTGTATTATTTCGTTGTCAAACCTACATTAATTGCAGATAGTAATGTATGCGTTGGAAAACCACGACATAGTCAAACCTTCTTAATATATAGGAAATAAATAGGTAGCTATCATGAATGGTAATTTCCTTATAATAATACACATAACCATAAAATAAAATAAGAAATATATATATAACACATATCACTGTAAATTAGATTGTTCCAGCGCCTTTAGGAATCTTAAAAAATTAAAATTTGAATCGCGAAACCTTTAATATGCTTTGCTTTTTTTATATTTATCAATTTTTCAAATATCAATTTTTTAAATATACAACAAAGCTCGCGCGTACGTAGCTGCTCGTTCGTGAGTCCCTACTGGCTTACTCTGTAGAGGCAGCCGCACGTACATACATGATACGATTTCGATACTTACACGGGGAATGAGACAGACCTGGTTAGGGTGAGGTTCAGCAGTCGGATATTAGAGTGCATTGTCGCACCTGATTTTTAACACAACATCCTATGTTATAATAATAATGTTTTTTTAATATAAAAATTGGCTAGTCATACTTACAATTACACCCTGTATACCTACATACCATGTACCATGGACGAACTAGCGTACTTGATAGTAATTGATCATTACCGCCCATATTCTATTGCAACATAAGAGAACAAAGACAATCACATGGGCATTTGATTGCCTTTTATGCGTGTGTCCATACTTTGAAGGAACACATATCGTATCGAACCCGATTCCGATTTCCGATATAAAAAGTGCACAATAGCTTTATAAATTTGACATGTGATCAAAGATCTGACATGTACCACTGTTGGTGAATAAGATTGGGGATTTAAAGAGGCAAAGTGAACCTTAATGATTTTTTTTTAATTACACAATTAAACTAATTACTTAACTTTTTTAGTTTAGGTTTTGTTTATGTTTGTCTCCTTTTATTATTAAACGTATGTGTATCGTCAGCAAGCAGCCATCAGTTTACAATTAATACTTTAAACAGCTTTTGATTGGTGATTATTTAAGTGTATTCCTGACGTCACTAAGATGGCTGACCGTTGCCATCCAATCGCGCGCCACAAATTCATAAATCATCCCCACCATCTGGATGTGTGGCGTTATTATTATTATTATTCCACAACAAAGCTGTGGAATGAGCTACCTTGTGCGGTGTTTCCAGAATACGATACGACCATGGGTACGTCCAAAAAACCACTAACACCGTCCTTAAAGGTCTGCATAGTATTGGTTCAGAATTTCTGAAACGACTTTCATTTTATTTACATGTATAGATTAATTTTGTAAGAATGTTTTTGTCATTGCTACTGAGTTCGTTACTGGTGTCGCATCAGGGCACTGTACAAAGGATAACGCGATTATTATCATGACATACGATAGGCTTAGCGTAAGACAAAAGCGTTAGCGATTTAATATAACAGCCAAATAAAAAATATCACTCTTTTAAAATATTTGTACGTATTTAATGACGTATTATAGATATTTATTCATTAAGAATTTTTATACAGGTTAATTTTTAGAGCAACTGGCTTGCAGCGGATCCTCCAGCTTTGAAATGTTCAAGAGCGTACTTATCACTTTCCAGCAAATTAACGTCTTTCTAGTATTTCCCTCACAAAATAAACTATTTCTTGTCAGTGTGTACTACATTAATAATTTTAGTACATATATACGGCCTTGAGAACCATATGGCGTAATTATTTCTTACACAACTAAGTATATAGTTCTAACATTTAAAATTAATCATTAATGGTAGATCCAGAAGGATCTAAACAAGAGATATCAAAATAATTTTTGTAGTGAAATAAATACAATCCACAAAAGCATACTATATTCTGGATAGTTTTTTAATTCGACTTTGTTTTTTTCTTTTTTTATGAAAATAAGGGACGAGACGAGCATGACGTTCTACTGATGGTAACTGATACGCCCTGGCCATTACATTGCAGTGCCGTTCAGGATTTTTAAATACCCAAAAATTCTGAGCCCCACTACAATTGCGCTCGTCACCTTGTGACATAACATGTTAAGTCGCATTTACCCAGTAATTTCACTAGCTTCGGCGCCCTTCAGACTGAAACACAATAATGCTTACGCCTTACACATTACTGCTTCACGGTAGAAATAGGCGCCGTTGTAGTACCCATAATCTAGCCGGCATCCTGTGCAAAGGAGCCTCCCACTTGGTTGTATTTCAATCTTATCAGACAATGTTTGTCTTGACATACAAACTTCTATAGTTGAAAATAATGTATATGTGTCCAGTTATAGTCAAGTGTCCAGATGAAATTACTTTGAGATAGTTTTGAAACTCCGTCTTCAATATTCGTGTTAAGTCCAACTAGACGAATTTAATTGGAATTTCTGATCAAAATCTTTTTAATTAATTTTACAGAAGTGAATGAAGGTATATTTAAATAAAAGAAAATCGCAATTTCTTGTATCTTAAACTAGTGCTCCACTTAGCAATACGTTAAGTCAAAGGGCAAGTGAATGGGAGCAATCTAGATAGGTATTACTTATTCGGACATTTCTGCAACACTTGTGCTTCTGCAATTCTGCAAACATAAGTTTATTGTCCTAAAGTAAACCTTGCACCAGATTTCGTACTTGAAGTCTTCATAAGATAGTGAATGTATTAGGAGGTCGAGAAACTTCTGGAAGGGTGGAATATTTTGTGTACTTTACCTAAAGCTAGCTACTAGCTATGAAGACTGCTCTATGTAGGTAATTTTTACTACAATGTTCGTAGTTTTCAAAGTTTGTCTGGTGACCATGTCTAAATAGATGTCTTGAAAGCAATCCATCCCATGGCTGCGGCATTTTAACGATACTCATTTCTGTATCTGTATCCAGTCATTCAATTTGAACTTCCTATGAAAGTTTATTCAGATTACTACTTCAGAAAAATACTTTATTATTTTTTATTTATTTATTTATTTACATATATCTAATTACATTTATTTACTCGCCAAACATTACGTTTATCGGCGAGATGCGCTCATTAATTTTATACATAACCTACTAATAACCTAATCATATACAAACTTACGAGTACTCGTAATTGGTACCTTTTAAAGAGTGAAAACTTTAAGGCTGGTTTCACCATTGAAGTAAATCGCGGTTGGTCTACTTTGAACTCAGATTACACGTGTAAACGAGGTTTAAGGGTTTTATTTGCATATCACCAACACAAACTGAACGCAATTAAAGCAATATAAATAAACGCCAAGATTTAAACGTTTAAAATAATATTTGAAATCGTCCGAGCGTTTTCACTATCGTTATTGTTACCATATTAATTTGATACGTTTAATATTTATGAAATTATTATGTAAACACTGTTTTCGTGAACGTGTTAAAAAGGCATTGACGGAATTGTTATGTCTTTAATCAAGATCAATCACTGGTCTTTGAATTAGTTAAAATAAATTGAGTTTACAAATGTAAATTGCACCATAATATAAATACGATTCGATAAACGAACCCGCGCGTCTCGGGATACGCCCCTGCGATTTACAACCGAGCCAATCGACCAATGAAATTAGTTGTATATTTAACGTAAATTTAACTCCAAAATTTTATATTTAATCACAGAAGTATGGGAAAAGACACTTAAAAAATGAGTTTTACTAAACCCAGTTTGTCTTTGCATTCGTGAAATCGGCGCTTAAAATCCCGAAAACGGTTATGTTTATAAATGGTATTGAAACAGCGCATAAATGGAAGTACATATTTTCTTACCAATACATGACTCGCCATCTCGTAAGTGATAAGAAATAATTCTTATGGAAATAAAAAAAGTTCCATTATACAGTCTCAGGGACTATCATCATCTGTATTGGCTCGATATCATGAATAAATAGCAGAGCTATTATTTTGATTTTATGACTGCGATAACGTATTATTCATATGTATTTTAACTAGGTTACGAGCTTCTATTAGCTTGCAATTACTGATCGAATATTGTGCAATAATTGTATACATAAGCACAGAGAGACACTGGAGTATTTCTATGATCTTTAACATTTACCAAGTAAAATAGTTTTAAAAGATTTCAACGTGTAGGGATATTATATATTTTATGCAATAAAACACTTAAAGCCATTTTACTATACATCATAAGATCAGCTGTATTAAAAACTATCACTACGATTTTTTATTAAAAATTTACCAGTGGGAGACTCCTTTGCACAGGATGCCGGCTAGATTATGGGTACCACAAGGGCGCCTATTTCTGCCGTGAAGCAGTAATGTGTAAGCATTGCTGTGTTTCGGTGTGAAGGGCGCTGTAGCTAGTAAAATTACTGGGCAAATGAGACCGACCATCTTATGTCCCAAGGTGATGAGCGCAAGAGTAGTGCCACTCAGATTTTTTGCGTTTTTCAAGAATCCTGTGCGTCACTGCTTCTTAATGGGCAGGGCGTATCAAATACCATCAGCTGAAAGTCCTGCTCGTCGCGTCCCTTATTTAAAAAAAATGTACCAAGAATTGTGAAATTGTGCAGCATTTCCGTGTTGGATAGCTAGGCTGATCCGTTTTCTGAAATAGCTGCCAGCTGTTGGGTTTTCAATAGCCCTATTAAGGTGAGTAGGTAGTATACTGTACATTCTCCACACCTCTAAAATACCAGAATTATCGTTAACACAGACTGAGCACAAATTCAAGAAATGTATTTAAAACTCCTTTAAGAAGGCTCACTATAATACAGTAGATTATTTCAAATCAAATCAAAATCACTTTATTCATGTAGGTGACACTGACAATGACACTTATGAATGTTAAAAAAATATTTTCTTATTGAATCTACCGCTACTTCGTAAAGGGTTGAGCTAATGAGAAGAAGTAGCAAGAAACTCATTGCCACTCTTTTACATCAAGATTTATATTTCCATCGATTTACAAATCATTTCAATTACAATATAATATGTAAAATGATGCAACAAACATACTCAAACGTCAAATAGTCAATGTCTTACACGAGTAAG
>CATIXQ010000011.1:17622770-17647698 GCA_949711755.1 Leptidea juvernica | reverse complement strand
TATTCTATTCTGAAACCACGGGCCAATTAGTGTCCCACACTAGTGCCCTTCTTCATGCCCAATCTACTAGGGTCATTCCAATAGGACGCTTGGTATCGCGACTAGGTAATAAGCTCGCTAATAGGTAGGGATAGGGGGTAAACCAATTAAGATATCATGAATGCTTTTGCACGTGACACAGATCAATTATAACAGTTTTAGTCAACAATTTTTTTTTAAGCAAAAATTAATTGCTTTTTGACTATCCCCATAGAATACTACGTGTAACCCAAGGAGAGAACAAGATGAGGATATTTTACTTTTTTTAAGGCAACCACCTATGGCCTACGCCTTTACGATTTATTTTGAGTGGTCATGGTTGTCATGAAGTTTTCTTCCTGTGTGTGACTTGAGCAGGACAATGCACTTAGAATATAGACTGTGGCGGTCCTCCACAGTGCGGTTTTCAATGAGCTTTCTTCCACGTACTACAAAGCTGTGAAATGAGCTTTTTTGTGCGGTATTTCCGGGACGATACGACATGGGTCTTTCGTCATCTTCAAGAAAAGCGCGTACATCTTCCTTAACTGCCGGCAACGCTCCTGTGATTCCTCTGGTGTTGGTTGCAACACTACTGTTGAGTATTTCCGCCGCCCACATGGGCGGCTGAAATCACTTAACACCAACTGATCGGTACACTCGCTTTTCCATTAAAAAAAAATAGACTGTTCTGTGGTTACTTAAACCCCGAAGCTGCTGAAGCCTCTTTTGATTATTCGAACTATCAGTTGTGTGGTTATACCGCCACTATTTGGTTGCTAGTACTCCGTTCGTTAGCAGGACCGCGGTAACCCTGGAGCTACCGCCTGAGCTAAATTCACCGAAACGTTTCTCCACCTTATCCCCTTAAAAGTTTAAAATTATTCAAATACCATTTTATGATAAAGCAATTAATTAGAATTAAACATTTAGGCGTTAGATGGTATAACGTAATTCTAGAATACTAATTAAAACACTACATAAGAAGTCCACTTATAACTTTAATACAATTGTATAAAGTCCAAATTCCCACGATCATATCATTTGATACGAAGTTAATTGCGGCCCAAACTTTCTTGTTCTTAGAATAGATCTTGAAACAACGGAGTAAGGTTTATTATTAGAATATTTTTTGTTCGTGTGAACGGCCAGCAGGCGAATAATCTTTTACGTAATACTTACGTCATCTGCCGCGTAATTAAATGACCTATGACATCTTTATAGTGTTGTTACCGTCATATCGATGCCTTGCACCATTATTATTAATGGCTAAAAGAAAGCTGATTTACCTTTTAGCAATAAGTAATAATTGTGTGGTTTATTACAGTTAAATTAGTACCTCCGTAAATTTTCACATTACAGTTCACGCCTATTATAAAAATTAGTTATCCATCGGAACTAATTACGTATGATTAAATGCCTGAGGCTTATGTGAATGCGGTTAAATTTCAGCTCGTTAGATTTGCCCTACATATTTTAACAAACAATTTAACAAACACGGAAATTATAAAAGTTTGTAAATGAAAGAGATACTGTATATCAAAACATACTTGTTTTTATGGGTATACTTCTTGTGTTTTAATAACAAAACCCAAAGCAGTTTAACAAATTAAAGTGATTTTTAAATTTAATTTACTTATTTTACATTCTTAGTATCTGAAATACAGTTAGTTAAAATTATAATATGATTTCAAAATTATAACGATAGTAAACTGCGTATGAAGTAGACATATTTAAGAGACAAGCGATCTGTGATTGCAGTGGTCCGACCAAGATAATGATTTTATCATCTCAATTACATCTTGACATAATATCTTCGTCACGTTTTGTGTCTTGCACAAAGAACAGAAAAGCGTGATGTCATTAGTAATTTTATTTGTGCAAATCATCCGTGTTTGCAAAGTTGAACACACGACACGCGTTTCGAAATAGTACCTGAGTTACTTTCTTTTGACACGATATGGAGTAGGAATTGCTTCCATATCTGATCTGTTGAACCCAAGCATAACCTCGAACAATTGCTCCATCAGTTGGCGTTGCGTAGAGACGTTTCATTTTGTATTATCTACAGCTTTTCAAGGTATTCCGAAGAGCTTTTGAGAAGCTGCTGAATTCTACCTTCTACCTAATTTGTTATTTTTTTAAGTGATAACCCTCACTTCTGGGATTAATACACAAATAAAATTTGAAAACAAAATTTTATGAACGATGCGGGACTTGAAGCCACTACCTCTCGTGTTCCGTGCTATTGCCAACCTGAGAGTTGAAAAAGCATAACAACATGTCCCGGGATAGCGTCGACGAGAACCGGAACAAACTTGTGTCTGAAATCGAGACTATGCTTTGCAAAGTCTCGGAATGGGGCCGACAAAATTTAGTCCATTTCAACCCCAAGAAGGCACAAGTTTGTGCTTTCACCACTAAAAAGTCTCCCTTTGTCGTATCCCCTCGATTCGAGATCACTCCTCTAACTGCCACAGCCTGTATTGGCATACTTGGCGTCGATATATCGAGCCACGTTTAGTTCCGTGGTCACTTGGATGAGAAGGCCAAACTGGCCTCTAAAAAGCTTGGTGTACTCAGCAAGACGACACACTAATTCACTAAAAGCAACTTTATAAGGCGCAAATTCGGCCTCACATGGAGTACTGTTCTCACCTCTGGCCGGGTGCTCTGCAGTACCAGCTTCTTCCATTTGACGAATCATCGACGATCAAGTCATCTCCGATCGGTTTGATTCTTTAGCATTGAGTAGAGATGTGGGTTCTCTCTGCATCTTCTACCGCATTTACCACGGGGAGTACTCAGAGGAGCTGTTCGGGTTGATTCCAGCGGCCGAATTCCACCACCGGACATTACGTGCAAAGTACCATCCGCATCACGTAGACTCATAAGATTTTGTTTTCAAATCTTATTTATGCACATTTTTTCTGAAAATAAAACAAAAATATGGGTAACATTCATCTCCTAGCATCGGGTGACCCATACTCCCCCTTAACATATTTCTCAGTACCTCGTCTGTATTGTAAGGATAATTTGAAAATAATGTTGAAAGAGAAAATCCTTAGTTGCAAGACTATTATTGATATTTTTGGTATAACTTAGATATATTCATGCAGGAATATTCCGCAACAAAATGTCTTATGAGAGACAATAAAGATCAATTCTAGTTCGGATTACAATTTAATATCTTTATTGATTAGATATTATATTGTTCATATTATGTATAATTCGGTTACTAAAGCTTTTGAAGTCCTGACTTCTTTGTTTATGTTCAGAATCAAATTTGAATTAATTATTTATCTCAATGGCAACAAACCTACACCTATCTGTGATAACTTTTAATTGTCCTTCTGTATTTATATAAGTAACTTAATTTTTTAACCTAGCTGTAAGTTTCCCAAAAATGGAAAAAAAACCAAAGGAAATGGCATTATTTAAAATAATTTTATATATATTTTTTTTCAAACAAAACAATAGAAATTGCAGCTTTCTGCTATTCCAGGAAAATTCAACAACTTTTATATCTATCTATTTTATCATTAAGAACATAAAAGCTTTATCGATATTTGAGTTTTTTCCGTACATCACTAATAAAACTTGATGACATTATTTTGAAGATAATGCTGTGAACGTTCTCTGAGCAACTATCAATATACTAAGTAATATTGTAATTATCAATGCAATACTAAACCAAACTAGAGTAAACCTATAAAATTGATACAAATTAATGAACCTATCTATAAAGATGACATTTCAATATATTTAAAGTAACTATTTTTAAGTTATAATATTTGATTATTTGTATTGTGCATATTTTCTTTCAATGGGGCAATGCATGGTTAGCCTCACACAGTAACGGAAAAATGCAATTTTACCCATTCTAATGCAAAATCTTTATTATTCTGTGTAGTTTGTACTTGCAACAAAATTGATTGTTTCATTCAAAAGGAGAAGGTAGATATTAAGGAACAAATCAACCTTTCCTCACACTTCCTTGACTCTATAAATTTATACACTCAAACTTTTCACAGTTTGTATGAAGTCAAATGGGAAACCCATAATTTATATCCATATATCTTAATTTCGTAAGGAAAACAAAGATCTTTTTGTTTTTGTGTATTCAACAATTAAATTAATTTAGCTGTTTGTTCACAGAAATCCTGAAGTTCCTATCAGAGGCCAGATAGAAGAAAGTCCTCTTTATGTGCTCAAGGAACTAGAGGTAATTATACTATTAAATAAAAATAAATAATGATATCCTCTATTTACTGTTTCAAAAATTATTTGTGACTTCCAAGTTTAAGCCTAAGATTGTGGCGCTAGCGCAGCGTTCTGTCAATGCGTATTATACGTGTGGCAATAGATTGCTTATAATTACGATGATTTGTGTGAATGTATCACAAAGCTATTGAAAGAAGCTATAAGACATTGCAAAAGGAATCATCTTATAAACAAAATAAGAGTCAGAACTTGGTGTGGGAGTCTATTTCCAAAAAACTAAATAAATAATTCCATTTTCACTGCTACTTTTCGTCAATATTTGATTTTTACCTCTCTCCAGTTGTCATATAATTTTACAGAATAATATTGATTGCAGAAATACTGTCTGTTTAATGATTAAGTATATAAGAATTATGAAAGTTAATTAATGATGAAATAATAAATGGTTATTTATATTTTAATGCAAGCGCATCTCAATTTATTTTGCCCGTACGGTAATACTTAAATAATAACTTTACACGTAAGTTATGTAGATAACTATGATAATAGACACAGACGAAATTAATAATGAGGGTATAAAAATCTTAACGTTGTCAATTATTATCGAAAAAATTGTCAACAAATAATTTAATAGAAAAAACCTAGAACGAGGTCGCAATGCAATCGACCTACAATACTGCATTAAGCTGTCTCGGCCATATGAAAAAGTACCATGACAATCGTATCAAAAATATAAAAAGATAAAATCTAATATTAACGTGTTGAGGGACATACCTACAGTCAATAATAATAACAGCATAATTTTCTTAACGATTCCACAGACTGAGAATGAACCTTCAGGCTCTTTATTTATAAGTTTTTATTGTACGACTAGCAGTTGCCCGCGACTTCGTCCGCGCATATTTTCTGATTTCCTATGAGATTATTTTCCTGCTGGAAGGGCAATGAAACTTATCGACAAAAGTCCTACCGCTAGTAAAAACTCCGCAATAATATATCATGACATTTAGAACTATTTCGTAAAATATGCTACTTGTAAATCTCCCACAAGGAAAACAGCCACTTCGTCAATGGTGGGTGAATTAAACCTCGTTGTGTGTTCACCGGCAGGTGTTTTGTCAGCTCGAATGACAATATTATGGCTGTTTGTTGTGGCGAACTCTTTGCACTCCAAGTCTATATGTTTCATTGTCATTCACTAAAGAAAGCAATTCTGACATAGAAATACGACTATTTTTTTGATCTATCTCTCTCTCGTTTTATTGACTGCGACGACCTAAGACAGGTCGTCTTCTACTCGGCATCGTTAATCAGTTACATCTGATAGATAGTTAACAACTGTAGTTAATCTACAAACGAAAGTTAGCTAAAATTAAGTTAATTCTTAACTCCTTAGAAAGTTAGAAAGATATAAAAATTCTAATTGGTTAGTCATTTTAAACTATTCTTTCAATTTGATATCTGAACGACGGGGGACATATCAAAGAAAAAACAAAATTGTTATTTTTATTTAATTTCAAGCATTTTCATATTTATTCACCTTTTAAACCTTCTGTGGACTTCCACAAATAATTCAATACCAAAATTTGCCAAATCGGTCCAGCCGTTCTCGAGTTTTAGCGAGACTAACGAACAGCAATTCATTTTTATATATATAGATATTATATTGTAATCCATATTTTTATAAAAAAAAGCCCGCTGTGTTTCTTGCGCCCGTTCTTCTCATGTTTGAGACATACTAATTCTAATGGGTGGTAGTTTTTGACGTTCCATAACTGATTTTAAATCCTATTTATTATATTTTGTAGATATGATATGATAATAACATGCACTCATGTGCAAAACCCTTCTTTTATTCTAACAATAACTGTTACAAGTTTTTGTATTGACCCAGCCAGGTGATGACTGCGATAGCTGGGAGGTTAGCCGGTCCAGGGTGCACCTGGGAGCACTCATAGGAAGTGGGGCCTTTGGGAGCGTACACGCTGCACATCTGGATATGCCTGGTGGTGAAACCATCACTGTTGCTGCTAAAATGCTTACAGGTACTATTTAATAGATTTTTTTTGATGGAGACAACTCAGAGGAAGGCTCCTTTGCACAGGATGCCGGTTAGATTATGGGTGCCACAACGGCGCCTATTTTTTGCCGTGAAGCAGAAATGTGCATACATTATTGTGTTTCGGTCTGAAGAGCGCCGTAGCTAGTGAAATTACTTGGCAAATGAGATTTAAAAAAAAAAGACAGTTCTGCTATTGTACTGCCCGCTGAGTATCATGCGCCTGTTTTCTCTGACCTGCAGTGCTATTCAGGTATTTTCAAAATTGTTCTCGTTATGTTCCAATCATATACATAATATATTCTCTTATCATTTCCTTAGAACGTTAACTGAACCATAAATTGGTAACCGCGCCTCAACGACATTAGAACGACAAGCTCGCTTGAAGTTAGCAATATTGTTACCAAATCTCAAATATTTCTTCTACTATTAAAAGGGTTATCTTTGCTCTATTATATATTGTTTTAAGTTTTCTACACAAGCAAAGGTCAAAATTTTGCAGAATACTCATCTGCTAACAATTGACGTTTGATCATGTTACGAGAATACGCAACTTCATCACAATCGGGACTGAAACGTCAATTTGTCTTTCAAGAATACGAAATTTAACTTTTTGACATAAGGTCGCTTCGATCCTGTTCTGATTTTGTTACGAGAATAGGGCTGGTATTTGGATAGTAGATTTTGACGTTCAATAAGTCATTTAAGAATCCTAATTTGAATAAAATAATTTGAGTTTGACTAAAAGCAGCGTCGTCTTCTTAAATCAGATAGTACGGCAGTCCCAACTCATTATAGAACAACCTAAGAGGTGGTTTGCCGTGTATATGACCGCGTTTGACCCCATCATGCTTAAAGATGGAATTTCTTATTTACATTTAATTACGTAGACCCCCGAACGGGATTAAATTGTTCTAAGCCAGATTTGTATTGAGATTATAACTTAGCATTTAGCATGGTGTGATTAAACAATTTGTTATGATTTAAAGTATCCTTATAACTACCTGATAACCTTCACTTCTGAGATTAGAACACAAATAAAATTTGAAAAATTATTTGAACGATGCGGAACTCGAACCAAACATGCTAACGTTCCGGTAAAGCAAAATATTAACTAAGGCTATATGAACTATATAGTGAGAGATCATAGTATAATCATGATGCATCTTTTCTCGAGTATGTTAAAAAATACCCTAAATTATTTAAAAGTGTTTGTTCTTTTGCAAAGTCTATGCATATCAGACAAATAATTAAAAATGCACCAAATAAAATAAAGATGACTTGGAATGTTATTAACTGGGAATCTGGAAGATTGAAAGACCGCAACATTGAATACAATCTATCAATAAACCATTCTATAATTCAATCTCAACAGGAAGTTGCTACTGCTTTTGAGAATTTTTTTTCTGAGATTCCAGTTTCTATGACAAGCAATCTTGTCTCCTCCACCAAAATATAAAAATATAAAGCTAAAGATATGAATAATTCATTATATTAATTACAAGTCAAATTTATTTTTTGTTGTTCTGCATGTGAACAGATATCCATCGTTTATATATAGGGCTCCTGTGAGGATTTTTTTTTGAGCTGCGCAATCGACTTCAAAATGTCGCGATTCTCGTTCTTAAGACATCATTTAATTTTATTTTTAAATACAGTACGACTTCTCCGCATGTTATCATATTCTCGTCCGCTGGAAGGCCTGCCATCCAATGTCCAACACCAAATATAAGCTATAATAAAGCTTAGCTTTCGCGTGGCTATCCCTGACGTGATAGTTCCAACCAGGTACTCCTTTTTGTCTCGTTGGTTTACCTGTCTACTTCTGTTCACATGGAGAAGAACTTACAATAGCTGCACTCTGCAGTACATCGACAATGTGCCTGTAATAATTATCTATGTGTATATTATAATCTTGTCTACGACTACACATCATAATATTAGTTCTCAGCACATTCACACACAGGTGGATCACAAAATAAATCTAAATTAGTAAAACAAAATTCACGGTACGCGTTTATTTCGTCACTTGAGCTCTCGCCCCATCTTACAAATTTTTGTGTATCGAGTGTACTATAAATGGCACGGTTAGTCGCCACCCCGGTGATATCACACTCGATACTCAATGGGTGATGATCGGACCATCTGACATCATGAGTGACGTAGGCTCCAACAATGGTATCCCACCCCGATCTGGTCTTAACACAGTGATCCAACCATCTTCCGCTACCGCTCGCAACACAATAATTGTATTAATCATGGCGTGTTTCCTGACCTACTGAAACATATTGAAATTACACCAATTTTTAAGTCGGGATGCTCTTCTGACCCGAATAACTATCGTCATGTGTCGGTTTTGCCGACCCTTAGTAAATTTTTTGAATAAATAATTTTAAGCCAAATGCTTACTTACTTTAACTCTCATAAGTTACTTCATTTGAATCAATTTGGCTTTACTATCGTATCGTATTTAATCACAGAATGCACTTGGCATCTTCTATGATTAATCTAAGGCTTTTGATTGTGTTCAACATTCAACGCTGGTCAGGAAGCTATGTCACTATGGCATAAAAGGAACTGCGCTTGTTCTCTGATTTCATTCACTGAATTCAGAGGGTCGACGTGAATGGCAGGAGATCTCCTAGGACTCCTCTCAGTATGGGGGTACCACGAGGGTCTGTTCTCGGACCGTTCCTCTTCCTTATCTATGTAAATGATCTTCCTAATGTTATAGAGAAAAAACATAAGGTAGTATCGTTTGCGGACGACACTTCACTGATTTTCAAAGTGAATAGAAACCAAGCTATGTATGACGAAGTGAACGATATTCTATCTGACATCGAGTACTGGTTAAGCGCTAATATATATATAATAATAGTGTTAACCTATTGTTAAATATCAAGAAAACGAAATATATAAAATTTACCGTACCAAATGTCAAAAATGTTGTTGCAAGTGTTTTGTTAAACGGAGAGTTAATAAAACCAGGTGAATCTGCTCAATTTCGTGGCATTACTCTGGATTCCAAATTACAATGGGGCCCCCATATTGAAGGATTGGCGAACAGACTTAGTTCTGCAGTATACGCGGTTAAAAAGATTAAACAATTAACTGACATAGATACGGCGCGACTAGTATACTTTAGTTATTTTCATAGTATTATGTCCTGTGGTATATTGCTGTGGGGCAGCGCTGCCGATATTAATACAATATTTGTGCTGCAGAAGAGGGCTATTCGCGCTATTTATAACCTAGTTCCTAAGGAATCATTGAGAGCAAAATTCAAATCAAATAATTAACATCTTGACTATTGCTTCTCAATATATTATTGATAATGTAATGTATGTTCATAGGCACATAAGTGAATTTGCTAAAAACTGTCTAACCATAATGTTAACACCAGGAACAGATATAAGCTTATAATGCCTACTTCTCGGCTAAGTCGAGTTAGTAAGTCTTTTGTGGGACGATGTATATACTTTTACAACAGGATCCCAGAAAATGTTGAAAACAAAAGTATTACGTTATTCAAAAGAATTGTTAAAAAACGTTTGTGTGGTAAAGGTTACTATAACATAAATGACTTTCTTAATGATTGGGAATGGAGCGACCGCCCTCAGGCTATTAAATAATAAGTTTAATTGTACAATGTTACTTTGTAAATGTTACTATAATTGTACAACATAGTTTTTGATGAAAAAAAACCCGCTGAGTTTGTTGCGCCCGTTCTTCTCAGGCCTGAGGCGTTCATTTTGGAATAGGTGGTAGTTTTTTGACTTTCAATGAGTGATGTCACATCCTATTTTGAATAAAAATATTTGAATTTGAATTTGAATATGAGTTGCATCCTTTGACAATATCCCGATGACGTCATTACTTTAACTGTTAACCGTAACCCTCCAATCTTCGCCGGTTAAAGATATTGTTAATGTTAAATAGCTAATCAGCGATCTGTCAAAAGTTTCAAATAAATACTAGATGTTGACTTGATTTTGGTCTTTTTAACTTTAACTATGCCAAAGATTATGATGATGCAACACATTCCGCAGTCTGTGTTTAAGTCAGCGTTACTATTAACAGTAAGTTTGCCTTAAGCCTTAACTATAACAACTAACATGATGCAATCTAGCCTAAATTTGCATGCAGGCTGCAACTATACCAATTAAAATGTTAAATTTAATCGATAAGTATTTTTAACTAAACGGCTGTTTTAATGATATGGCGATCATTTTTAATATGAGAGTAGCTGATTCATCTTGCCGTTATTTTTCATACGATTGTCGCAAGGTGCCTCAATATCCGAAACGTAGCGTACGTTGGAATGTAAAGTATATGTCGCAGGGATGTGATAAAAACAGAGATTTGGTCAATTCCCTGAGGGAATTGATCAAATCACGGAAGATGTTAAAATAACAACAGGATTTTAAAATTCTTTAAACAAATCTAGTGATTTGATCAAATACTGGAATTGGTTCCGTGAAATGACAAAAAATCTTTTCTTTGTCATATTTTAATCGGGGATTAAAATATCGGGGGATTTTCATCGGGGGTTGACTGTAAGTTAATCAGCCGTACCGCGGTGGTTAAAATCAGTAGATACAATTGGACAAACAACGGTACCTTATCTTGGAAATTTCTTTTTGGATTGACACGCCATACACAGTTCCAAAAATTCCAACAAAACAGAAGTGGAAATTAAATATCTGGATTTCAAATTATACAGCATTTTATCTCTGCCGCCATGGCTCGTCGATTGGTGATCTCACGAAATATATCATAATATTCATCTGGAGGCACTATTTTCACCACAGAGTCTGAAGAACACTTTCTTTTCAAAATTAAATATTTTGTAGAACCATTACAATGGAGGTACCATTATATCATATTTATTTCCGTAATAATATAGCTTGTTTGCTCTCTTTACTTTCATTACTGCAGATGATTTGAATTGTTCAATCGCTGTTACAGCCTCTTCTATCACTTCTCGAGTCCATACGGTTTTTCCTTATCTTGCCGCCGCTCTAACATTATCCCAATAGTTTCATTGACTAGCATGCGACACCAAAACAAGAACTGTCATGTTTTTTTGTCATTTAATGGAACCAATTCAGGTATTTGATCAAATCACTAGATTTGTTTAGAGAAATGATAAAATCCTGTTGTTATTTTAACATCTTCCGTGATTTGATCAAATCCCTTAGGGAATTGACCAAATCTCTGTATTTACCATATCCCTGGGACATCTATACATATGGGCGACATACAACCGTAATTAATAAGCACTTTTATATTTCCATTGCCTTCTTACTTCAAGCTTCAGAAACTTTATTTATCTGAAAAAGAAATACAAAATTCACTTACAGAGATAATAGGTACTATTCTAGTAACAGACAAAAAACACATATATGCTACATAAATTAATAATAGAACATAAATTTAAAATAATAACAGAATAACATCTAATACCCACAAATCTTATATTTTATTTTATTTTATTTAATTACACAAAAAAATAAAATTATTTACAAAAATGACATAACTTAGTTATCTGTGTTTACGAAAAATCCTTTAAAACATGTGTTTTTAGCATTTCTTTAATTCTCGTATTTAAACTGCCTGACTCAGAACGCTCCGTTCAACGTTTATTGTGATATAAATAGCAGGTAGTAAAAAGTAAGTTAATAATTATCATCTCATTAAGTTCTCAGTAACAATAAGTCTAGACAAGATTATATCGTACTGCGTAATATATTGACTAATGTTTTAAAACACACACTTAGTTGACTAGATATACTCACAGGCTCATAATGTCAAAGTCAAAGTCAAATAAACTTTATTCAATTAAGCTTGAACTTTTTGAATCGTCACTATAAATATTTCATTTAAATTACTGAATCTACCGTATGTTTGGAAAAAGTAGAGCTGGTGAGATGAACATACAAGAAACTGAACGGCCTTTCTTTTCTTTCAAATAGAGTATTTTACAATGGCTGTAGTATACATAAGACATTAGTTTGTAAGGTCCTGCATTCAAAATGCTGGGAAAATTATAAGAAATTAAAAATAGTGTGATTGACAAAAAATATTTTATTTAAAAAAAGCATGAGATGATTAAATAATACAGCTCTATTTACGAAGTTGAAACAAGGTTTTTAAAACACGCTTCTTGTCATTTCAGATACATGAATATAGAATATAATATATATAGAAATATAATAAGCTAAAAAATTTAAAGAGTGCGTCACAGACTATTTTCTTCGCCTTCAGCTTCCAAAATTTCATTACGATTGGTAAAATTTTTTCAGGAGGATATTGTCGAGAACGAAACCCTGATTTTTGAGTTTTTACTCGTGATTTCTAGTCGGAACTGCAGTTGTCCTTGAAAATATTCAAAAATTTAGAATTCTTTAATCGAGAATTGGCCATTTCTAGTGTTTCCTATTATTAAGAGCCTACCCTCGAAGAATTAAGATCAAAAATACAGATGCCTAATTCTGATAAATATTTGTTTAAGCAGTGCCTCATAAAGTTCATAAGTATTAAATGATTACCATCTAGAATTTGTATATTCGTGGTGAACACTACAATCATTTGCATGTAGATTGTCTCCGCACAAAACACATGCCTAATGAATCACCGCACGTAATAATTAGTGTTGCATCAAAGGGGAAATGAAAGCTATATAGATGATATCGCTTCGATATTTCTTTATTAACATAACATACGACATGATTTATATGTACCTATTGCTTTTTGTACAGAACATACGGATCGGTTATAAATTTCTGGGGTGGTAGAGGTATGTAGAAGATTATAACCGAACCCCAGAAATTTATAACCGATGTTTAAAAACATGTTATTCATGCTCTTCCTGGTGTGAAATTTCAGAATGAGAGCGTTTTCTAAAACCTGGCTAGATTGATTTTTTTATCAAAAATATATGTATACAAAAAATAAAGTTAGGTAAGCACACATGTGCATGCACTTTATTTAAAAATTCCGAGAGTGAACCGTTTTAGTGAAAATTACTAGCTCTTAGAAAAAAACAATTTCAAAACATTATCCCACGAAAAAATCAAATCATCGACAAATTTCTTTTAATTCACAATTTTAATCATATACCGCTTGTTCATCACTCCCAGATAGCGGTTATATTTTAAAAATTATAAAATAAAAATAAATTAAAAACACTTTTATTTTCAGAAATCTTACAGATTATAATTATCTAATCGAGGCATCCCAAATAAACTTTCATTATTGATATATACGTATTAAGTACGTCCATAAACATTTTGGGCAGTTTTAAGGGTTCCGTAGCCAATTCCAATCCATGAATGTCACAACCATTTTTTTTTTTCAAAACTATAAGAATTATACTGTTGAAACATGGTAAGTAGATGTATTCTGTGCACAGCATTAACATTTTCACATGAAAGTAGAAAAAATTTGGTGTTCCCCAATTAGAACTGAAACTCAAAAATTTTTTTTCATCAAGCCCATACGTAGGTATTTATGGATAGGTTTTCAAAGATTTCTAGTATCATTTCTTTCTAAACTGAATAGATTGTGCGAGACTTAGACACACTTCCAAATTGGTAAAATATGTCCCCCTCCCCCCCGTAACCTCTAAAATAAGAGAATGATAAAACTAAAAAATAAATATGATGTACCATGCAAGCTTCCGCCGAAAATGGTTTGAACGAGAACTAGTAAGTAGTAGTTTATAAATGATGAGAGCTCATCGCACTGTATGATATTTGGGCAAAGATTTTTTGCCTTTCCATTTAAATAATTTAATATCATTTTCCTTTATAAATACGTTTTATATTATGGTACTTGCTGCTACGGAACCCTTCATGGGGGAGTCCAATTCGCACTTGGGCGCTTGGCACTTGGAATGTGATTAGGTACCGCAGCCCATATTCAAAAATTAAATCTTAAAAATGCCACTTATTTTGTTTTCAGTATCCACAGGTCAGGAAGAAATGGACGACTTTCTGCGCGAAATCGCTATGCTGAAGCACGTCGGACAACACAAGCACGTGATCAGGTTGATAGCTTGCTGCACCAGAAGTGCCCCGCTGATAGCGTTGCTGGAGCACGCGCCGAGGGGCGATCTCCTGACTCTCTTGAGGGCAGCTAGAGGCAAGCGACAGGATCTCAACATAAAAGCCGAATCTAATATCACTGGACGACCTTCGGAGGCTGATAGTAAGTTAATTATTATTATAGTGATACAAAAACCTTTTGTAGATTTTTTTATGTCAAGAAGAGACGAGACAAACACCCATTACAACGCAGTGCCGAGAGAACTCTTGAAAAACCCAAAAATTCTGTCCCCTTGAGACATAAGATGTTAAGTCTCACTTGCCCAGTTAATTCTCTAGCTACGGCGCAATTCAGAGTGCAACACAATAATGATTCCACATTACTGCTTTATTGCAGAAAAAGGTGCCGTTGTGGTACCCATAATTAAGCCGGCATCCTGTGCAAAGAAGCCCCAAGGGAGCACATAAATGAAAAACGTGTTTTTCAAGTCAACTGAGTATTCTATGAATGTCACTTCATTGTGTCTCTCCTTCACCATTTATCACGGAGAGTATTTCTAAGATCACTTTAACCTGATTCCTATCATCGAGCCCCAAAATTTCTCCCAGAATCCCAGAATCTCTTCCATACAAAAACTTGGAATTTCCAAACATGGTATTTCCGGGTTGACACATCATGTGTACCGCCCTAGGTTCCTCTGATGTTAAAGAAGATACAGAGGGTCTCCGCATCTCTACGAAACGCCAAAGAATCAAGCAGATCAGTGACTGATTTGATCATGCAAGATTAGAGCAGCTCTTCGTTCTATTCAATGAAATGGAACGAGCTGGTACTGAGGAGCTACCGCCTAGAGATGAGAACGTTTACGCCTTACTAAGCACATGATGCTTTTGAATGCAAATGTGTCTTTTCCGCCAAAGTAACTTCGGAACAGGTGACGTGGGCGTGAAATATTTTAATAGCGTGCCAATACAGGCTGTAGCAATTAGGGGAATATTCTGACGTCGAGGGAACCTGGGGGAGACCTGGGCTAATTTAAATCAGCGTAACTACTCAAATCAATTTGGTTACCACTATAAGTAGACTAAGATACTCCTGGTTCGCACACTTGTCTTACCCATCGCTCTGTATATCGTATATAGACATGAAATTTCAAGGCCACAGATAGACAAAGAATCCACGCCCTTGGAATGTGGTGTCGGAGTCGTATGCTCCGTATTCGGATGCATATTTTTGTGCAACGGTGTTCCATGGACGGCCGTCGCACGAACATCTGCATTATAAAGCAGCTCAAGATAATCATCGTTTGTAAACTGCTTACGGCGCATAGTGCGATTCTTTGGCCATGTTGCAGGCCATGGAGCCGACAACCTTGAGCATTTGGTAAATGAAAATAGAGGGTAAAAGACCTAGAGGCTGTTATGCTTTAAGACTACTAAACGGAGGTCGGATGAAATCTCCGAAAATCTGAGTATACTTAAAAGCGCCGCACTTCCACAAGCTGAAGGAACGAAACCGATGTTGACATCTCGTTGACCAATTGAATGAGAGTCACGATCTTCAGCAGTGAGGGAACGACTAAGAAGATGTAGACTAATTTGTTTCGCATCAAACCAATTAACATATCCATTCTTTCTTTGTTATTTCTACACGGATTTATTACCAATAATATAGGTTTTAAATTGCTTTACCACTCAATTTAAAAAAAGGACCCGTATTCAAAGACATGATGGTATGCACTAGTACTAATATTTATGTGCTGTAAATATGTATAATAAGAAAAACTATCGAACATATTTAAAGCCTTGTTCATGCATTTTTAACGCCTTCGCCTTTTTACACAGCAAAAAACCACATAAGTAAAATTGATTAATAAAACGTTCAGTTGAAACACGTTTTTAGAATCGTAAAATTTTGTTTTACGTAATTGCTCAACATTTTTATTAAGGCGTTATAGTTAATTTTGATTCCTTGGTAACAAAAACTCTTTAAAAATTTCTTGTTGACTGAAAGCCCAATATGCCTGAGAATAAATGAAATTACATCTTTAAACGGTTTTTAAATACAATTTTCCTTTGGCTTTGTAAATATTTATATTGAATATTGCAACGCTGAAGTGTATTTTATGAATACCGTGCAATGTACACATACAAAGACATATGTCTGTTAGCGGAACAGCAAAAACGTGCGTATAAACAATGTAAGCACACTTTTCTCCTTCGTCATGTGTCAACTGTCACTGTGCAAATCATTCTGAACTGAATAGATGTTTTACATTGCTTTTACCAAGAATATTTTTAACAACTGAAGTAAATGCAGCATTATTATACACATGAAGTCTAAGATTATTATGGTGTGATTTGTGGCATGTACCATATTTCTGCGTTGTTCTTATACGACCTGATTTGTCTATATGTAAAGAATGTCATTGATTCTGTGGCTTAAGTTTTTTTTAATAACAATAGAGTACTATTTCTGTTTAGGGTTTTAGAGTATCATACCCAAAATAATCTCAAACGCCCAAAATATGCTCTTTTTCAGCTGAGTACACAAACTTGAGTGATTCTGACCCACAACTAGATGACCCCAAGTTGTACATCGACTCGGAGCAGGGCCAGCGAACGAAGCACCATTACGTGGCTGAGCCGGCCCTGCACCTCGATAGCAGCACCATGAGGGACTATGCACTACAGGTGGCTTTGGGGATGAGGCATTTGGAAGAACGAGGCATTACCCATAGGTATTTATTGTTTTTTAATTTAACTGTAACTGTAGATAGATTCTCTTGCTGTAAGACAACCGATAAAACAGGCCAGGAATTTAAGTTTAGTGTGCGTGACAAGCGACGTCTTACACTCGCTTTCTATGACGTTTGTGTTAGTATGCGTGAATTGCTTAAAATAGAGGTTAGTTCTAAGTCAATTTTTGGACGTTTTCACAGCTACGTTTTCATAGTCTATCTAGACGTATAAATGATCTTAGATAACATTAGCTAAACTCAGCCATGCTTTGCAGTAGCTCATTCAAATTTAAGTTCTAATATCGCAGTTACAAATAAAATTTCAAAATAACTTGATGAATATATAATTCGAAAAGATGTCTGACTTGAGAAGAACTGGTGCAAGCTGAACTGAAACTCTGTGGGCGTCTTCTTATGACAGTTATTTTACACAGGGTTTTGTGTGACAATACAGGACGTATATCTGGTGGTAATTGATACGCCCTGCCCATTACAACGCAGTGCCACTCAGAATTCTTGAAATATCCAAAGATTCTGAGCGGCACTACAATTGCGCTAGTCAACTTCAGACATAAAATCTTAAGTTTAATTTGCCCAGTAATTTCACTAGCTACGGCGCCTTTCAGACCAAAACACAATAATGGTTTCACATTACTGCTGCACGGCAGAAAAAGGCGCCGTTGTGGTACCCGTAGACCATTGAAGTAGTTCTGATAGATGGGGATGTAATCTTCTTGGAAGATTTATTTTAATATCTTAAGTTGTAGTGTGCATAAAAAAAAATTACAATTATTAATAATAATCATGTTTTGCTACGTTATTGTATCGTTAAGTTTTTAGAAATCATGTCCGTTTTTTTCTTTAAATTGGTAAGGTCTTCGTCAAAGTAATTGAAGAGCGCAGCTCCGAATAAGTACAACATCTTTCCTAGGTTTAGCTTGTTACGGCTTTTTTATTGCGTAGATCTTTTTCCTTATATATATATAACTTACTTTAGGTGGATTAAGCATGAAATATCCTATTCGTTTGATATTTATAAGCCTCACTTCAAAACTTTTTGAAATTAGTAAATAGAAAATGAATGTTATCACAACAAAATTATAATATTAGGTAAATATATTATACTATTATTTTTGTTTGTTCATGTTTACTGAATGTTTATTGATCTATACATTTCGTTTACATTGCAGTAAGCATGGTCACAAGCAGTTGACAAGCTTCGAGATAGCAATTATCGTTCATAATAGTAGCAATACTCGTAGAATCTATTAAAAAATTACCTGTTTTACTTGGAAATTTGATACAAATATTCTTGAAAATAATATTATGAAGATCTAAGAATATAATCCGCTTAATCTTTTAGGGTTCTGGATTATAGTTACAAAATTAAAAAATAATATTTATAATTAACACTAAACATTTATTTGATGAAGGTGAATGTTTGTTTCCGAGTCATTATGTATGTTTAAGTAAGTATATTGCAATGATATTATAGTATTAAAAGAGGGTTTATTGTATAAAATACTAGCTGACTTGACTTGAACTGAAATTATATATGTAAACGTTCCCTGAGCTTCAACGAATCTATTACAAAAGATTTCATTGAGATCGGTCGAATAGTTTAGGAGTTATTAGGGAACATACAAACATACATTCTCCTTTATATATATAGATTAAGTAAGTATATTGTATAAAATACTAGCTGACCTGGCAAACGTTGTTTTGCCATATAAATTATATATATAAACCTTCCTTGAGCTTCAACGAATCTATTACAAAATATTTCATTGAGATCGGTCGAATAGTTTAGGAGTTATTAGGGAACATACAAACATACATTCTCTTTTATATATATAGATAGATAGATGTATATCGTTGTCATGTGTGTGTGTTTGTCAATAATACTACGATAGCAAAGTATAGTATGCAAATAAAAATCCTGTTTATAAACGCACAATTATATTATAAAGGTACATAAAGATGATTAATATCTTTCAAATGCCAAATATTGATCCAAACCCCAGATTGAGCTCTTAAAATAAAACGCTCCGGTAATTCGTAACAAAAAGAAACTCTGAGATACGAAAGTTATTCGTTCCACTCGATAAAATAACATTATCCCACCGCGAGTTGTGTTGAAATTTTGCAGAAAAAAACAATTTAAGACAACATTAAAATGCGGACGCGGAATTAATTTTTACTAACATAATATTATAATATATAATATTATGTTACGGGTAATGCTAGAAGGCTAAGTAAACTTTACCCTGGTATAACTAGTATTACCCAAGCCTTTTATGTTTTCATCATCATTGTTTCAACCGGAAGACGTCCACTGCTGGACAAAAGGCCTCCCCCAAAAAACGCCATGATGATCGGTCCTGCGCAGCCCTCATCCAACCTATTCCGGCGATCTTGACCAGATCTTCAGTCCGTCTTGTGGGGGGCCTAGCAACACTACGTCTTCCGGTACGTGGTCGCCATTCGAGGACTTCACTGTCTCAACGGCCATGTGCCCGTCGAGCTATGTGCCCTGCCCACGGTCACTTCAGTTTCGCAACCATCTGGGCTTTGTCGGTGACTTTAGTTCTCATACGGATCTCCTCATTTCTGATTTTTGTATCGATATCGGAGGGAAACTCCGAACAGCAACTTTTGTGTAAAGTCCGAAATTTAAATCAACTTTAATTTTTGTCACTCTTTGTATTCGACGTTTGCCAGTACTCCTAGAGCTACCCAACACTGTATGTTAGAAAAATTAAATACCAGCTACTTTCTATATCATAAATCTTAATATGATTAAATCAACAACATTCAAAAGTCCAATGTAAAAACGAGTAAAGATTGGGACTTGAGCCACACCTCGACTCGGAGAGGTTCGGTGGAAAGGTTTCCCCTTCACGGTTAATGTATGCATAAAATAACAATTCAATACTACTTACTTATACTCTATTATGATTAATATACTCTAGTATAATGCACCACATATCATTACCTAGATGTATACGGCCTACGGGTAAACTCCGAATACAAATTAATGTTGTTCAAATGTTTGGACTTTACCCAAATGTATATATTTATGCAGGATAAATACCCCTTAGCTTATAAATATTAATTATTTTAAGATTTAGTTCAGTATAACAACGCCAGAAGGTACTTTTCCGTGATTTTAGTGGATTCAAATTCAAATATTTTCAAAACTTTCGTGAGTCATTTTTAAATTATTTATTAGTACGGCTTTACTCACGTTTGTCTGTATCGGTAAGACCCATAGTGTCGATGATCACGTAGTGGACATTGTGAGTACATTTTTTGCACCCGTGGACACCAATAGTGACACAGTGTCAGCGATACCGTGCTCGTCATCACCGGTGCCCCCCGCACCCCTTGCCCTGTCCAGCCGCGTACTACGAGCCCAAGTCCGCAGTTTGAGGTCACAGGTGGGACGTTATCGCGAACCCTCCACACTCTGCCCGATGAAGGACTTCCGAATGGTCCGAAACTAGTTGGTACCGACACCGACAAAAACGTGAGTAAAGCCGTACTAATAAATAAACAAATATTTTCATTCAAAATAGTAGGTACCTATTCTAAAATCACACATTGAACATCAAAATTCGCAAACCATCCGAAAACATACGGCAGGATCAGATTCCTGATGATCATTCGTTGCCGAACCTCAAGGGATTTTATTTTTAAATAAGGATTTTTCAAATTAGGATTTTCACGAAACTCAGCCTGTTTATCTTTAATAAAATAGCTCAGTAAGATATTAAAACCGGTGAGAGTAGAATATTAATTACAATTGTATTAAAATTTCTCGCAATGAATTTATTGTTGTTGTGTTAGCCGAATTGATAATAATAGTAATGATAAGATTATTATTATTATCGGGAACATCAATAAATAATTAACTGTAAACGTTGACTCGTCTCGCGGTATATTCTAGAGTTTTCCAAGAAGAAGACTCCTTTATAGTTGTACTGAGGTAAGGATTCGAAATTCCCAACATTCTTAAGTAGTCAAAGCTTTAAATTTAGTTCTTTTAAAGGATTAAAACGCGTTAGAACAGTTACATTTTTATAATTGAAGTTATACTTCTTTAGGCACGTTATGAAAAAATGATGAGAGTGAAATTTTACGATGCGCGCTCATCACTGTGACACAAAAGTAACAGGTTGAAGTTGGTCCCTAAAGTTTTCTGACGTTTGCGTCATTCTTTATTTTTTGGTTTCTTCGTCCGTTAGGACAGGCAAAGGGTTCAAGCCCATACAGCCTCATTATTAATTAAGTAATTGTCAAAGCCATCTTTGCAAGATTTTTACAAAAGACGTTGATGGTAATTGATACGCCCTGCCCATTCAATGCAGTGCCGCTCAGAATTCTTGAAAAGCCAAAAACTTCTGAGTGGTACTACAATTGCGCTCGTCACCTTGAGACATAAGATGTTCAGTCTCATTTGCCCAATAATTTCACTAGCTAGCTATTATTAGTAGCTACTATTATTATTATTGGTGCATTTTACTATTATTATTGTTACTGCGTCTATTTCTGCCGTGAACTGCTTCACAGTTGACATCCTGTGCAAAGGAGCCTCCCACTGGTAAATGAGCTATAAACATTTTTATCACTTCAATAAAACACATACTAGTACAATAAATGACGCCTTATAGAAAAGTATTGGCAATGTTTTCCTTCCCATAAGATGCTAATGAAAAACCGGTATTTATTTTTCTAAACCGAAATTTTTACAAAATACAAAATAATAAGACAGGCGTTCAGTGTAGTCGTAATATCAATCAAGATATTTATTAAGTATTTTATTATGAATGAAAAAATATGTCGGAGAAAAACACAAAGTTTATTAAAGAATAATTTGGATAGGGGAGAATCTTTGTCAAAGCCAACCGTAGATTGTTTGAGTACTTGTTTTGGGCTGCGTAGCAACCGTTGCTGTGATGTTATTATGTCACCCGTTCCCACCCAGAGAAATAAGGAAAATCAATTACTGCTCTATATAGTGACAACGATAATATTCAAATTAAAATTGCCAAACATTGAGGCTAATCTTATACATAAAATTCTCGTGTCCCGGTGTTTGTTACCAAACTCCTCCGAAACGGCTGAACCGATTTGTTTGTTTTGTGTGCATATCGGGTAGGTCTGAGAGTCGGCCAACATCTATTTTGCATACCCCTAAATGATAAGGGTGACCCACCCCTAGATATATATTTTTAAATTTTTTGACAATTTTTTTTTATTTTATCATGATTTTGCAAATATATACATCTTCAAATTTTTATCCGTCTACAATCAACACCTATATTTGTATCGCGATTTTTATATTATTTTGTTCCATCCATAAATCCGCTATAGGATTGCAAGATGGCAATCTAGTACAATAATTTTTGTAGTACGATATATTTAGTGGGTCTGAGAATCGGTTACATCTATTTTTTATACCCCAAAAATTTTAATTATTTAATTTTTTTATTACTTTTTATGGGCAAACAACGTTTGCTGGGTCAGCTAGTAATATATATAATCGCAATCTCTTATTGTATTCCTACAAGAGCATGTTATAATAATCTGTAAATATTCCTTTCCTTTATAAATAACTAGCTGACCCGGCAAACGTTGTTTTGCCATATAAATAATTTTTAGAGTTAGACTGTTTCTTGGACATTGCTTTATTTTTCTAAAATAAACGTAGCCTAAGTTACTCCTTATTACATCAGCTACCTGCCAATAAAAGTCGCCGGATTAGCCGGAACAAACAGACAGACAGACAGACAGACAAAAATTGTAAAAAAAAAATATTTTGGTGTATGTACCGTATATATATTCATAATATATATTTAGTAAAAAACGGTTATTTCAATATTACAAACAGACACTCCAATTTTATTTAAATGTATAGATCATTCACACAATATTTTTATAAATTATAGCCTATATGTTATTCTGGTGTGTAAGCTATATTATTGCAAAGTTTCATCAAAATCCATTCAGTAGTTTTTGCGTTAAAGAAGTTCAAACATACATCCAGACATACAAACTTTCACATTTATAATATTATTAGGATAATATAAAACCGACGAGTGCGAGTCGGACTCGCTTACCGAGGGTTCCGTACAATTTTTTTTATGATTTCATTACAAATGCTTAGTTTTCAGATTAAATCCTACACTTGCAGTATATATATATGACGGTATAACTTAGCCAGGTTTCATAGTTCTAGGTCAAAGGAAAATACCCTATAAATTTCGATTCCCTTCACAGTCTCAAAATATACGCTTATTGCGGCATAAACGGCCGTACCTTTTTTTTAAGTATATTCAGAAGTTTAATTTTTTACGGCTACAAGAGACTATACCTCCACGCGATCCTAAGGTCTTGACAGACAGACGGACAGACTTATGGGTGGACAATAAAGTGATAAATGTTCTATTGTTTTAACCGACTTGGAAAAGCAAAAAGTTTCTCAATTCGATTGGTATTTTTTTCTGTGCGTACACCGATTACCCTGAGATTTATGATTTTTGAAGTTGGTGCCAAGCGAAATGTAATAGCAGCTACCTACACTCGCCACGCGTGACTTTGAGCGGGACTGCTTCGACTAGAACCAAACAACCCTAGCGGGCAAGCACCAACTTAAACCCTATCAAGGAAATACAAATAATAGTATCTTATTAATATTAAAGGTATAAGAAGTTGTATTATATTAAATCTCCGTTAAGTTATTTTATACTTTTGAGTTTTTGAAGTCGGTTTTTTTAAACATAGTTTTTACTTTGTAAGGGACCAGTCGCCCATATACGTTCGCAATTACCAGTGGTCATAAGATTGCCGATTCTTCTCTCTCAACATGAAGCTCGTAATCGCGGTTCAGGAATCTTGGCACCAGGAGACGATTCCAATTTCCATAAAGTAGCATTAAGAGCACTGAGGGAAAGGGAGGGGACTTCTTGGGAGAATGGAGAGAATCTAAAATTCAATATTTATAGTTAACGATGACTTGTAGCCGTGTCACAGTTGACGACAATATTGCAATTATGTAGATAAAGCTTACATCAACGTCCCCTTAGCCCAGTTTTAGTGACCCTAATTTAAGTTGACGTTTCGAGTTCGAATACTTGATTAAATATATCGTTGTTTAGTACCGATATTTACAGGCGAAGCCTAATTTGGGTCTAGATAATTTATGTGGAGAGTGTGTCACATATTATTAAATACATAATAATTTTTCCGCAGAGATTTAGCAGCACGGAATATCCTCGTAGATGGCGCTGGGGTGCTGAAAGTAGCAGACTTTGGTCTCTCCAGATCAGGTATCTACGTGCACACCAGATCAAGGCCAGTACCTCTGAGGTGGTTGGCTCCCGAAGCCATCTTCGCGTCTCAGTACAGCAGCGCATCCGATGTTTGGGCTTTTGCTGTTCTGCTGTGGGAAATCGCTACATTGGGTAAATCTTCAATCTCAAAACTAGAGTATCCTTTATTTCGTGTTTATGTGCAATGTGTTTATCAGTTGTAATTCATATACAAACTTTAATATCTTTTCAAACACCATTAAAAAAGATTTTAAATAGCTATCTAATCTTAGATTAAGGATTGGTCTGCGTTGCGCTCCAACTAGATAATGCACTTCCTAAGAACAATAGCTTTTTATTACGGCAACTATTAGATGCTTGTGTGCGTGGCATCTTGACACTCAATGGCATCTTCCAAATATTGTAACATACCCTTCGTGTTATTTTACATAGTAATTAATAAAATTATACTTACTGATGATGATATTATGTGATCCCAGTGTCTTTCTTATTTCTTGTAGTATT
>CATIXQ010000011.1:17557213-17622760 GCA_949711755.1 Leptidea juvernica | reverse complement strand
AACTAATCTGAAAATTTCCCTTTCAAAAATAAACCAAATTCAGGGCTATAAATGACGGAGATCCTGATATAACAAACATTTTTCTCAGATCTGATATGATTTCATAGCGTATTTTCAAGAAAAATATTTAAATTTAATTTAATAAAAACCGAAGATACTAAACTTATTTGAAGTCGGTTAAATATCAGACACAACATTTTCTGTATACCTTCGGTAAAGAGTAAACTATAAACAAATATATATTAATTTAATGTAATGCTCAATTGCATCTCAATTCAATCATTTATTGCTACATCCATAAATTCTGTGAACAATTACACTTATGAAAATAACTATGAAGTTATGAAACCATGCTGAACGCTTGCTTTAAAGAAAATGAAACGGAGATTTTTAAGTTAAATAAAATTGACAAATCGAATAAAGTAAGTTATTTATAATATTGAAATGAAAGTTTTGTCATATCACAAAAATACTTTACAAGAATAATTTTCAAAGAGTATTTATGGATAATAATTTTAATCGATGAATAGGAAGGGGAGATAGTATAGTTCATAGAGATAGGCACCATAATATTTTGGATGCACATGAAGCTGTTCTGGTACACTTATATGTCAGTAAAGAGCATAAACAAATTTAAAAAAATTAAACGACTATTGCACTACATATCTGGAAGAAAACACACACTAGATAAAAATAAATTAGTTCTCCATATAGTTACGTATGTATGCTATGTAGGTGTATACCTATTACTAAGAGTCCATAGAGAACAGCCAAATAGTGCGCATGTGATACGAAAATGTATAATAGAACCAATACTGATATTATTAAAACAGTTTGTTTAATATTTGCTTACAGTGTGGGTGAATATTATTACATTGGTCATTGTTATCATTGCAACATCAGAAACGGATACTTCTCGATACCCAAAAAATGACACTTTGATATTCATAGCAAATCCCGTGGAAGCGGACATGCCGGGACATTGGATGCCATTAAGTGTAGTCAAGGTTATATTAGGTGGGACTGTGAAGCCGAAGAAGAAATTATATAAATACAAATCAACGACAAAAACAACAACAACAGAAGCTACTACAATGACTGATCCTCCACCTCCTCCGCCTACTACGCCAGCACCAACAACTGAGGCAGCCACATCACCGTTAACACTAGAGCTGACGACGCCAGTTCCAACAACAAAAGAACTAACAACACCGTCAACAACACCGACAACTACACCGACAACTACACCGACAACTACACCGACAACAACACCGACAACAACACCGACTACAAGACCGACTACAAGACCGACAACAACACCGACCACAACACCGACGACAACACCGACGACAACACCGACGACAACACCGACGACAACACCGACAACAACACCGACAACAACAACAACAACAACGACGACTACAACCACTACGACGACGACAACAACACCGGCACCAACAACACCGACAACAACAAAAAGGAGAACACCACCACGACGTAAAAAACCGACGGATGGTCATGAGAATATTAACGCATAGACAGGGGCGTGTATATTATATAGGCAATTAGGCAGTGCCTACCCCGTTATGAATCTAAATAAATATAGTGTTAAACTTAATTTAGTTAATTTCGGTTTCGTTATTTTATATTTAAACTTCTATTGCACCCCCACTACAAATTTTCCCAAATACCTACGATAAGCAATCTGCAGGCTCAACTATACGTAATTAGATCTACAGTGCCTATCTTGCTAGAAAACCAATGCACGCCCCTGCGCATAGATATATCCATCATTTTGTTTATTTTTGTCTTCATATTTAAATACCAGTAGAAGTATAAATTATTCACGCTAAATTACATTTAATAATATAATATGATGCAGTTTTATTATCTCTATTCTGTACTTACATCATTTAGGGCTAAGTAAGAACTAAGCTTTTGTGTAAGGGAGTTATTTTTATTACAAACATATTAATTTGGTTAGTTATATATGAAAGTATCCATCACGACTCTGTGGTCACAGTTACCTATCTTGTTGCCACCATGAAAAACTTACTTGTCTACGGACTTGTATTACTGCGGGTGAAGGTGAAGAGCTAATCGAGAATATCTTTGAAGCCTGGGAGGAATCACATAATGCACTTGGCATCTTCTATTATTTATCTAAGGCTTTCGATTGTGTTCAACATTCAACGTTGGTTAGGAAGCTATGTTACTATGGTATAAAAGAATCTACGCTCGATCGTATGATCTCATATTTAAATTATAGAATTCAGAAGGTCGTTGTGAATGGCAGGAGATCTTCTGGGACTCCTGTCGGTCTGCTGGTAACACAAGGGTCTATTCTTGGACCGTTTCTCTTCCGAATATACGTATGTGATCTACTTAGGTACAAGGCTAGCCATGTAGAAAAAAGCTCAAGGTAGTATGCTGTATGACAGTACTCATTTTCAAAGTGAAAAGACGCCAAGATTTATATGACGAAGTAAGCAATGCTTTATCTGACGTAGTTTAGCGCCGATAACTTATTCTTAAATAGTCAAACAGTCACCAAAACTAAATATATTAAATTTACCGCGCCGAAATGCAAATGTTTTTTAAAATGGTGAGTTGGTAAAACAGGCGGAATCTATCTTGGCATTACTCTTGATTTCGAATTGCAATGGGGCCCCCATTCTGGAGGATAGGCAAAAAGACTCAGTTCAGCATATGCGGTTAAAATAGACAGTTTAGATAATTAACTGACTTATGTCCTATAGTATATTATTATGGGGCAGTGCAGCCGTTATTAATATTATCTTTGTGCTGCACAAGAGGGCTATTCGCGCGATTTATAACTGAGGTTCTAAAGAACCATCATAAGAAAAATTTATAACGAATTTATACAACAACAAACGTATACATCTTATTCCTACTACTCTGTTAAGTCAAGTTAGTATGTCTTTTATTGGGCGATGTATATGCTTTTACAACATGACCCCAGAAAATACCTACAAAACTTATTACAAGTACAAGTTCATATACAAAGTTCTTCTCAGTTCTGGGCATAGGTACTACACTGGCCTGCAAAAGTAAGTATCACACTTTTCAAATATTTTATTTTTCTTAACTATAGAAGGTAGAGATTAAAGATTAAAAACGTTTTGTTGCAAATTTTATAAACTTTAATTCTTAGAAACTAAAATTATACATTAGTAACATTTTTAACTTAATAAAGATAAAACAATGAAAATAGACATTTTTAGTTTAGTGTAAAAAAATTCTACTAAAATGTATTACATGTTATTTAATTTTTAATAACTGGTATTGCCTCCTCGAGCTCTGATTACAGCTTCGAGCCGGTTTGGCATACATATTGTTCAGTAGAACACTAGGTTTCGGAGCCGATGTTGGGGATTATTCTCCCATTCTTCTACCAGGGCCTGCTTTAGTGCCGTTTGTTGCAGTTTTTTAGATGAGGGTAGTAGGTGGTGGTCTGCGATTTCTGACTAGCCTCCCAAGCTCATCCCAGGCGTGTTCAATCGGGTTGAGATCAGAACTTCTTGATGGCCAAGCCATCACGCGGATACCGACCTCCTGAATATACTCTTGTACGATATGAGCCGTGTGTGGCCGGGCATTATCATGCATCAGCATCGATCCATCACCCATATTTGCTTAAAATACGGCCCTGCATACTCATTGAGAATCTCTTGAGCATATCTTTGCCCAGTGAGGGTGCCATTTTCTATGGCTACTAGCTCTGTGCGACCTTCTGAAGATATGCCAGCCCATACATGTACACTGCCTCCACCGTATTGGACTCTTTCTGAGATGCAGGCTTGAAGGTATCGTTCACCAGGTCGCCTGTAAACACTTCGCCTTCCATCAGAAATGTAAAGGGAGAATCGAGACTCATCTGCAAACAAAATTCTTGACCATTCTTCTTCATCCCACTGCATGTGTTCACGGGCGTATCGCAGTCTCGCTACTCGATGCTGTCTCTCGAGTTTTGGGCCACTCGCTGGTCTTAAGGGTTTCAAATTTGCTTCAGCAAGTCTTCTTCTCACTGCACTGTCACTAATGTAGTCCCTCCGGGTCTGAAGTAGCTGTTGCTGGACTTCAACTGCATTTTGGTGGCGATTTCTTAACACAGTGGAAATAATATAACGACCTTCTCGGGCACTGGTACACCTGGGTCTGCCATTACAAGGTCTCCTCAGATGGTGTCCAGTCTCTTCGTACCTTCGCTTTACCTTCTGGACCGTTCGTACCGTCACACCCACCATTCTTGCAGTGCGACGCATACTGATGCCTAGTTTCAGAAAAGCCATGATCCTAGCACATTTTTCAACTGCTAAAAAAAATATTGAAGCAGGCGTTACTTTGCGGAAATCCATAATTATCCAAATGAATTAAGTTTTCTTTAGTGTTAATTACGCCAATATTTGTCTTTAAACAATTCGACACGTGTTTCGCCTCTACACGAGGCATCCTCAGGACGTGTTGTCTTGCCAAAATCTGGCTCGACACCGACTTTTCTGTTCTTTTCTGTTCAACTGTTCGAACAGTACACGTGTCGAATTGTTCAAAGACAAATATTGGCGGAATTAACACTAAAGAAAACTCAAATCATTGGGACATTATTTACTATACAAATTTCTACCGAATATTGGTTTGAACGAGATCTAAATAAGTAAGTAGTTTATTTTTAATACGTCATAAATCGTTTATGTTACTTGCTGCTACGGAACCCTTCATGGGCGAGCCCAACGCGAGTTGGGCAGCCAAATGCGAATTTGGCTACTTTTTTTCGTGGCTGGTTCATCATTCATCACGTTCAACAAAGAAGCGCAACATTTTTGCACCTAAAATCTGCAATGTATTATGAAGCATACAATACTTACACAACAAACTTACAAGTTTCCGTTGTAAATATTAACAGTTTAACGCGCGAAATATGAACAACGCCAACCTGTACAATAAAATTACTGATTAGCGCCATCTATGCAAAAGTTTTCAAACCTGTAAAAGTTCATTCAAACCTCAAGCGAAACAAAAGAAGCCCACTGAGTTTCTTTCGCCCGTTCTTCTCAGGTTTGAGTTTCAATAAGTGATATTATATCCTATTTTGAATGAAAATATTTGAATTTGAATTGAATATTAAGATAGTTGTGTATTACGTGGTGGTACACATATTGTATTCCATTTTGGTTGCGCAAGAAGTTGTGAAGTGTACCTACGTCCTACAGTCCTAGCAGCATGCTAATAATCGACATTTTAGCAGCTATTTTAAAGCTTTACTTTGTGCTAAAATGCCAATTTTTTAACCTTATAATTATAATATACATATATAACAGAAACATGATGGCTATTTTTGAACATGACAGCATTTCTAAAGATAGTTTTGTCTTTTGAATATGTATGGAAAACGAACTACATAACCTTACATCGTATATGTACCTAGGTTTTAAATTATCCATATATAAATTAAATTAAAAACATAGTGTAATTTAATTACGTTATTTAAAGTAATCACTTATTTTGGTTTGACAGAATTTTGATGCATTAGCAATCACAAGATTTTCAACATAATTTAACTTTTGCAGTGCGTCTTTGGTTTGATTTAAAGAAGCTGCAAGTCGTCTTAAATCACTAACAGCTGCTGATAATGCCTGGGCGATTGAAAAAATGGGATTGTTGAATCCTTTTGTGTGTTTTCTACATTCTCAATAAGATCTTTAATTCATTGAAGTTCGTAGGGTGCCATCAGGGTGATGACAATCATCAATTGAACAATATCTAGGAAAACCCTCAAGTATCATGGGTTCTTGTTCTTGTTGCTGGCGTATTAAACGGGATGACGAAATCTCATTAAGCGGATTATACTTACTGTATTTACATTTTTATAGAAGAGGACAACAGACGAGCATATATTTCACCTTAATACGTAGATAAGTGATCAAAGCCCACTCTCTTGCAACAAAAGAGTGATCAGAGAAATACTATAACTAGAAATATATTAATGGACACTTAAGCGATTTAGTAGAGTTTTATTTCAGTTGGTTATTAGTTTTTACAGTATGGATAACGATGTTGAATCATTAACTTTGTGCCATGACTCACTGTTTCGTTAACAAAAACTATAAAATAAAGTGGCGCCCAGTACTGGGCCATTCTTAACTATTGTTTACTTAACTGTTATCTGTTGATCTCGAACGGCAAGCTAACTGCGTCGGCGGTCGGCGCCGGGTGTGGCCATTACAATGGCGGTTATCTTTAAATTTTACAGCTAAGTAGAATAATCTTTTGAAAAATATGTGCATTAAATCAGGGAGGTACATTGCTTTTTCAGTGAAGAGACTGTAGATCTTACTGGTCGTAGTTGAGTTAATATTTTTAAAATCTATCATATTTAATAGGCTTAAATAATTTATACATCTAGATAGAGTATCTTGCTGTAAGACATCCGATAAAAATAGGCCAGCATTATAAGTTTAGTGTGCGTGACTCGTGAGTCGTGAGTGTAAGACGTAGCTTACACTCACGATTTGTATTACACCTCGTGTTAGTGTGCGTGAATCGCTCAAAATAGAGGTTAGTTCCAAATTCTATTTTTTTCGACGTTTTCACAGCTGTCATAGTCTGAATAGACGTATAAATAATCTATGTTAATAGGCAATAAGGATAATATAAATTCACTTCAGACTTTTTTTGCCGTTTGATCAGGCTTTAATTTTATGTGAACGTTGCTTCCTAGGCATAAATTAAATTATCCGTCGGGGCTTGGCGCTGGAACGTTTTTTTCTATGTTATGTATATAAAATGCGTATGAACATGCTCTAAACAATATAAAGATCACTTGGCAAATGCACTTGTTACTGGTATCTTCATTAGTAGTATAGCTAAGCGAATATCGTCAGGAAAAAGTTAATAAATATTTTTTTACATATGTAAAGAAATAGTTACTTTCAAAAAAATTAAGTTCATTTAATTCCTTATTATTATAAAGGCGTTTAAGTTCAAAATGCAAATGATCAGAATTAAAATTAAATCACCACAATCGCTACACACCCACACTGCAATGATTATACTTGAATTACCTAGCATCTTTTTTAAACACCAAGCACAAGGAAATTAACCAAAGAAGAAAGTACTATTACAATTAAGTCCCTGTGATCGCGCGCGCGGAATCTAAAACTAAAAATAACAACAAATCATTAATATTCCATATGACGAGTATCGGGAGAACATATTGAGAGCAAATGGGAGAGATATGAGGTCGGGGTTTATTGGTTTATTTGGCTGAAAAATTTGTTAAGCAAAGTAGTAGCGCTGATGTCTTTTACTAAATAAGTTGTATAAATCTCTGCTTGTTTCGAATATACAATCTAGAGATTGCGTACTGTATGTATTTAGTATTAATACTATTAAAAATATACGCAAATAGTATATCTAATTTAAAAAAAAATATATATATACACACAACAGGAGATTATAAAAAAAGTTCTAATTAATACGAAAAAAGAACATACTGTCGGTGGAACATTTATATTCTAAAATTGAATAGTTGAATAAATGTGCACCAGTTTTTGAGCAGAAATTATTCAATCTGAGAGCAGAAATTATTAAAAACGAAAGTATTAAAACGCTAAATATCTCCACCGCACTAAAAATAAATATCATTCTCACCGACTAGATATGTAGAGTGTCCTACATTGGGCAAATCAAAAAACTTGGGAAACTTTCCGAAAACGGCGTATACGCCATAATAGAAGGTGCGGAAGCCATTCTGAATATAGGCTACGTCGGCAATTATATTTATATATAGACAGATATTATCATCAGGTGGCTCTGTCCGCTCTTTGAGAAGTCCAATTCTACAACCACTTGACATATATCAGCTCATTGCAAAACATTTAGTAAGATTCATGAAAAGAATCAGTCTTAGCCGTGAAAAGATCACAGTGGTCGGAGTGAAACAGGACTGCACTGGACTGTACTAAAGCCGCTTTACAAACCATAACCATAACTAGATATATAGCGTTCTTCTACAACACTGCTTTACATAGAATATCCTTGCACGGTTTATCCAGGACGATACGACATGATTATCTTTAAAATAGTGCGTGCACCTAAAATCTGGCAACGTTCCTATAGAGTTCCTTTAGACTTGTAAGAGTATATGGATGACAATGATCACTTACCATCAGGTGTATGTGATGTAGACATATCTTAATAAAAAACATGAAGTGAGGGTAATCACTTTAAAAACATAACAAATTGTTTAGATATCCAAAAGCGACATCTCAAGTCAATTTCAATTGGGATTGAGCAGGTTATCAACTGTAAAGTAGATCCTACAGGATCTACAGATGAAGCCACAACCTGCCAGTTGAACAAAGTATACAAGATTTTATCAACGATCCGTCATTAGAACGGTTGGCTCAGTTGGTACGAGCGCACACACGGAACAAGAGAAGTTGCGGGTTCGAGTCCCGCATCGTTGGCATCTTGGCATATTTGTCAACTTTAATGACCTATTTCTGCCGTAAGCAGTAATGTGTAAGCAAAGTCCTAAATCTGATGCACCAAAATATGCAAGGATTGTTAGGTAAAGAACTGGAACTGGAGTTACTAATGAACCATGAAAATATTGATATCTTATGTCTTACTGAACACTGGCTTAGACAATATGAGCTCATTTTTAACTCCAGTGGTCATCGGGTGGCAAGTGTGTTTAGAAGAGAAAAGGCAACACGTGGCGGCTCTCTTATACTTATAAGTAAATCATTTAAATTTAAAGACTGAAAAGATATTGTGGGCCTCTCTGTTGAACGTACCATTGAAATAGCCTGTACAGAGCTTGAGTGTGCCATTGTTGTAAGTATATACAGACCCCCCGATGCATTATATGAGCTATTTGAGAGTGTATTGGAGGAAGTTCTATCAAAATTATCAGAATCTAAGAAATATACTATGATTTGTGGTGACTTTAATATTAACTTATTAGAAAAATCCACCACAAGTATCAGATTCAAATCTTTGTTTAAATCATATAATTTATCAAATATTTTCTTAAAACCTACTAGAGTAACCAGCACCTCTAAAAGCTGTATTGATAATATTTTTACTAATTATAAACCTATTTCTCAATCAATAATTAGTAAACTGAGCTCAGACCACTTTGGCCAATTAGCCTCTTTTAATATTGAAATAAACAAATGTACTTCAACTAAAAAGTTTATGTTTGTTCCGGTAAACAATAGGCGAATGGAGAAATATAGAGGCAATGTTTCGCAAAAACTCTCAACTTGTATTTGAATTATAACAGTACTCCAAATGAGATGTATGGTAAGTTATTTAAAATAATTAAAACAGAGTTTGCTTCTATATTTACTTCAAAGACAGTCAACTCGGGTGGTCTCTTGTCATTTAACAACTGGGCAATAGCTGGTATTCATAGTAGCAGACAACGGTTATATGAACTATATAGTGAGAGATCATCATGTAATCATGATGTATCTTTCCTTGTGTATGTGAAAAAATAATCAAAATTATTTAAGAAAGTATGTACTATTGCTAAGTCAATGCATATTAGAGAAATAATTAAAAATGCTTCAAATAAAATAAAAATGACTTGGAAAGTTATTAACTGGGAATCTGGAAGAGCGAAAGACTGCAAGTTTGAATATAATCTAATAATAAACAATACTAAAATCCACTCTGAGCAGGAAGTAGCTTCTGCTTTTGAGATTTTTTTTCTGACATTCCAGTTTCCATCTCAAGCACCCTTGTCTCCTCCACCAGTGTTGCCGAGTCACTTCTTTTGAAAAATGTTAAGGAATGTAAACAAAATTTCAAATTCAGTTTTGTTAGCCCAGCAGCAATAATTAAAACTTTCAGATCCTTAGAAATGAAAAAAACTGCTGATATATGGGGCATATCTGTAAAAATAATAAGTTCTGTTATTGACGTCATAGCACCATATCTAGCACTAGTTTTTAATAGCTGTATTGAACATTGCGTGTTTCCTGACCTTCTGAAGTATAGTAAAATTACACCAATATTTAAATCGGGACTCACTTCTGACCCGAATAACTATCGCCCTGTTTCAGTGTTGCCGACACTCAGTAAAATTTTTGAAAAAAAAAAGCCAAATGCTTACTCACTTTAACACTTATAAGTTACTTCATATAAAACAATTTGGCTTTACTAGGGGACGCTCGACTACGGATGCAGGTGTTGAACTCATCAGGAATATTTTTGAGGCCTGGGAGGAATCACAGAATGCACTTGGTATCTTCTGTGATTTATCTAAGGCTTTTGATTGTGTTCAACATTCAACGCTGGTCAGGAAGCTATGTCACTATGGTATAAGAGGATCTGCACTAGATCTTCTGATCTCATATTTAAATAATAGGATTCAGAGGGTCGAGGTGAATAGCAGGAGATCTCCTGGGACTCCACTCGGTATGGGGGTACCACAAGGGTCTATTCTTAGACCCTTCCTTTTCCTAATTTATATAAATGATCTACCTAACCTTGTACAAAAAAAACACAAGGTGGTATTGTTTGCGGATGACACTTCACTTATATTCAAAGTGAAACGAAGCCAAGTTTTATATGACGAAGTAAACAATGCTCTATCTGACATCGTGTGCTGGTTTAGCGCCAATAACTTTTTGTTAAATAGTTATAAAACCAAATATATTAAATTCACCGCCCCAAATGTCAAAAATGTTGGGAATATTTTATTAAATGGAGAGGTGGTAAACCAGTGGAATCTGCTGTATTTCTTGGCATTACTCTTGATTCCAAATTGCAGTGGGGCCCCCATATTGAAGGATTGGCGAATAGGCTTAGTTCTGCAGCATATGCGGTTAAGAAAATTAGACGGTTAACTGACATAGATACGGTATATTTAGTATACTAATCTCGATTATATAGTAGGTAGGTTCGAATATATAGTATACTAATCTCGATTAGTATACTTTAGTTATTTTCATAGTATTATGTCCTATGGTATATTGTTATGGGGCAGTGCGGCCGATATTAATAGTATCTTTGTGCTGCAGAAGAGGGCTATTCGCGCGATTTATAACCTAGGTCCTTAAGAATCATTAAGAGAAAAATTTAAATAAATAAACATTTTGACTGTTGCTTCTCAATATATTTTTAATAATGTTCTGTATGTTCATAAGCACATTGAGGAATTTTCTAGAAACTGTGACATTCATAATGTTAACACGAGGAACAAACATAAAATTGTTATGCCTACTACTCGGTTGGGTCGAGTTAGTAAGTCTTTTGTTGGGCTATGTATATGCTTCTACAATATGATCCCAGAAAATGTACAAAACAAATGTGTTACGAAATTTAAAAGAATTGTTAAAAAACGTTTGTGTGGTTATTATAGAATAAACGATTTTCTTAATGACACCACGGACTGGGAATAAAGCGAACACCCTCAGGCTCTTTAATTATAAATGTTTATTGTACGATATCACATTGTAATCCATATTTTATATTAAAATAAAAAGCCCGCTGAGTTTCTTGCGCCCATTCTTCTCAGGTCTGAGGCAGTCTCTTTTGAATGGGTGGTAGTTTTTGACGTTTAATAAGTTATTTTAAATCCTATTTTGAATAAAAATATTTGAATTTGAATTTGAATTACTGAGTTTAAGTCTGAAGGGCGCCGCAGCTAGTCAAATTCTTGGCCAAATGAGACTTAACATCTTATGTGTCAAGGTGACGAGCGCAGTTGTAGTGCCGCTCAGAATTTTTGGGGGTTTTTCATGGATCCTGAGCGGCACTGCATTGTAATGATCAGGGCGTATCAATTACCATCACCTGAACGTCCTGCCTGTCTCGTCCCTTATTTTATAAAAAAAAACCTAAACATATTTAAAAACATTTTAACCGCGTCCGCGCCGGAGTATATTGATTTACATCAAAGGGTATTTTATATGTCTAATCATTGAGTGTTAGTATATTTTTTATCTTAAGGAAATGCTATGTGAATTTTAACCTAATTTAATGTAACAAAACCAATAGAAATATAATAAATCCTTAATAGAAAATCCTTATAAATAGACTGCATATTATAATTATTATAAAAATCCAATGTCCTTTATGGCTTAATTTTTGTATATTACCAAAAGAAAACGCTAATGTAATGGCCTACAGTTTCTTAAAACTCCTGAATAATTAAGGCGAACAAAGGGAATGTTCCGAAATTCCTTTGTTTCATCAAAAGTCGAGTCCGAGATAACGTTTATCTCTTATTGCTGGTGCATTGCTATCTTTAATTTATAACTTGTTGTAACATGTTATTACCTGTTCGGAATTTCCAGGAAATGGAGACAGAGACAGAACTAACTATATACACCGGGTGCTTTAAGATTATAATAAGTATCTTAAACAATGATATTATAGTATTAAATACAATTTTATTTATATCATTGACATAATATTAATAAAATTGTCTCCTTGTTAAGTTAAGTTTACATATGTAACAGTTGTAGTGCCGTTTAGTTTATTTTTGGGTTTGTCAATAATCCTGAGTGGCATTGCATTGTAATGGGTACGGCGTATCAATTACCATCAGCTGAACGTCCTGATCGTCTCGTCCCTTATTTTCGTAACTCATCAACGGCTAAAGCTATCTGAATGTGCCTATCCCCGAAATATGTTTGTGTCATCACAATCGCTTCACAAACAGAAAAGGACAGTAAAAAATACAAGTGGACGATTACCTTCCTTACTGTGCGCAGTAATAAGGTCATTGTCGACATATCCGTCGGGCAATATCTTGCTCGAACCCGAAGCCCGTGAATGCTGGCCATACCCAAGGCTGTGTGCTTTCTCGTACTGCAATACTCCGTTTGCAATACTGTATATATGCGACCGTGCAAGTCTCTGCCGGTAGATCAGTAGGCGCATCAATTGAAGTTCGAATATCACTCAAGTGTTCAACATGCATCTCTAAATTGTACGGTCGCGTCTACAGTTTCATTCTCTGGTTAGATGGTCAGAAGATCACAGAGAGCATTACATATCAGACAAATTAAATTTGCAACCAAAATATATGAACCCGCGACCTGTCGGGTTCCGTCCAAGTGCTCTTACCAACTGAGTTAACCGTCCAAGTGACGCATGGGTCATAAATGTTGGTTTGTGTTGTTCTTCTTTACTTTAAAATTTTTTATTTTTTTATTTTACCTATATTATCTACTACAAAAGAGTATAGGCCACGGTGATCAATTAATATCTGATAACCCGTATGCCCATTTGTCTAACTCTTCCATAAAAAATGGTTTAATCGGCGTTTAGAACGACAAAGTCTTAAACTTTTTTTATACATTATAGAGAATAATAGGTGCATTAAATGTACGCTTTGATTTCAATGATGGAACTCAGTATAATTAATAATTAATAATTTCTTCATTAATATTAACAGAAAACAATAAAATTTATATAAAGTGAATATATTTATCACGGGGAGTGTTCCGAAGAGCTGTTCAACGTGATTCCTGCCGCCGAATTCCACCTTCGCACGACACGCCACAAGTTAGGATATCATCCCCACCATCTGGATGTGTGGCGGTCCTCCACAGTGCGGTTTTCTAGGAGCTTTCTTCCACGTACTACAAAGCTGTGGAATGAGCTTCCTTGTGCTGTGTTTCCGGAACGATACGACATGGGTACCTTCAAAAAAAGCGCGTACACCTTCCTTAAAGGCCGGCAACGCTCTTCTGATTCCTCTGGTGTTGCAAGAGAATGTGGGCGGCGGTGATCACTTAACACCAGGTGACCCGTACGCTCGTTTGTCCTCCTATTCCATAAAAAAGATATATATTTGATGCTCCATCGTCAATATGTAATATGTAAAAAAAATTAACAAAAATACAAGCAACTTCAATAACACTATTCTAAAACAATAGATCATATAATATTCACCAAAAAGCTTAAAAATAATTGCGTATTTTTATACAATCAACCTAATTAAATAATCTAATTCTAGTTACGATTATTGTTATTTTTGGAATCGGCATCTACCAGCCTCCTCACGTCGCGCATGCCACTCAAGCACATCTCACCTATAACTATGTATACAGGGTGTCCCGTAATCAGTGGACCAACGGGATACCCGTGATAGGGGTGGTCATCATCTCTCGAAAACACCAAATTTTACTGTTCTAGGGCCAGTAGTTCAAAAGATATGATTTTTTAAGCATTATTTTGAAAATTCTACCCTTATCAACACAAAAGTTGAAAAAAAATATTTTTTATTTTTATTTTGCCCTGTTTCTTAACTTAAGGTGGCTGAGGAAACATGTGTCTTCACAATTAAATCCATTTTTGTGAATAAATATTGCCAAATTAAAAATTAAAAACCAAAACATGCGCAAATATCAAATAACTAAATTTGCAACGTGATGTTTGAAGCAAGCTAGTGCAAAAAAAATGTATGACAGCCTTGCGGACCATTATTTAAAAAACATCTGCAGTTCATACTGATTCCAAAAAGGTATAATTAATCATTATTGTGAAACAATAAAAGACAATAATTATTTTAAATCAACATTAGATAGCAATTTCTTGGCGGAATTTACAATAAAACAAAAGTAAATAGTTAGAATTTTTTTATTTATTTCTTATAATAAATGTTCGAAATGTCTTCCTCTTACTCTAAGGCATAGCCGGCATCTTCTTATAAAATTTCTTTTTAAACTTTTTAACGCCCTTTCATTATTTTTGACTTTTTCACTCACCACATTCAGTTTTTGTCTTAGCTGTCTTTCGTTATCGTTAACGGTTTCATATACGGATTCTTTAAAATATCCCCATAAAAAATAATCCAATGGATTAAGATCAGGTGATCGAGCTGGCCATGGGATTGTACCTCCTCGTCCAATCCACCTACTTGGGTAAGACTCGTTTAAATATTCCCTCACTTGTCTGCAATAATGAGCGGGTGCGCCATCATGCTGTAACCACATCCTCTCACATACCTCCTGTGGTACATTTGCTAATAAATTACTTAAGTCATTTCTTAAAAATTGCAAGTACCGAGCACCATTAAGCCTCGGTGGGAGCTCAAATGGACCAATAAGTTTACCATCTAAGATTCCAGCCCACAAATTGACTCCAAACTGGTGCTGGAATCTATCTTCTCGTACAATACGTGGATTCACAACAGCCCATTCATGTAAATTATGAATGTTAAACACTCCAACTCTTTTAAAACACGATTCATCGCTCCATAATATTGAATTGAAAAATAGTGGATCTTGTCGGCATCGGCGAAGCATCTCTGCACAAAAATCTATCCTCCGTTGATAATCAGCAGGTAATAGTGCCTGCACTCGTTGAATATGATAAGGGTATAAACTGTTTCTTTTTAAAATGCGATGTACTGTTGTTTTTGCTATACCAGTACGTCTTGAAATACGACGAACACTCGTAGAAGGTTCTTCTGTCACTTCGGCCAGTATTTGAAGTTCATCGACTCTTCTAGGTCTTCCCACGTTGTTTGCAGCTCCGGGAATTCTGCCTTCTAAATACGCGTTATTTACACGGAGAAAAATTCGATGATCCGGATAGCGGTCGCGATTAGGATAGCGCTCACGATACGTACGGGCTGCTTGCCGAGCGTTTGCATTACACAGACCGTAAATAAAATACATCTCAGCATATTCACGAGGAGTATAGGTATTAGGCATTTTATAAAATCCGGGCAAACAGTATCCAAATCACAAAGACAAACAAGGTCCAATTCAAGCGTCAGTCACCAAAAAAAAGAGTCGTAATGGTAGCGAAGTAAAAAACACGTGTGCAGCTACGAGCTATGAGCAAGTCTCTGATGAAACTAAGAATAATTTGAAAAATTAGGGTGTGGGGATCATAGGCGTCGGCCAATAGGACCCCGTAAACGAAAAAGGTACCTGAGCGAGAAAGAGATAGCATATTGTGTTATCTCTCTCTCGATAACAAAATAATTCTCAGAATAGATAGCGCTTAAATGTTTCTCGCAATTGGAGTCTAAAATTGGTTATTAAGTTATTTTTTTTGTAAAATGTAATATTGTTATACCTTTTTGGAATCAGTATGAACTGCAGATGTTTTTTAAATAATGGTCCGCAAGGCTGTCATACATTTTTTTTGCACTAGCTTGCTTCAAACATCACGTTCCAAATTTAGTTATTTGATATTTGCGCATGTTTTGGTTTTTAATTTTCAATTTGGCAATATTTATTCACAAAAATGAATTTAATTGTGAAGACACATGTTTCCTCAGCCACCTTAAGTTAAGAAGAAGGGCAAAATAAAAAAAATAAAACAAAAATTTACACTTTTGTGTTGATAAGGGTAGAATTTTCAAAATAATGCTTAAAAACTTATATCTTTTGAACTACTGGCCCTACAACAGAAAAATTTGGTGTTTTCGATAGATGATGACCACCCCTATCACGGGTATCCCGTTGGTCCACTGATTACGGGACACCCTGTATATAGTTACAAACTACCTTGGCTGACACCGGCTCCAAAAATAACAATAATCGTAACTAGAATTAGATTAATTAATTAGATTGTATAAAAATACGCAATTATTTTTATACTTTTATACAATTTTGTCCATGGTACGTCTACACTGCTCGGAATCATAATTTCTACCACCCGAATGTAAAAAACTCCAGCCAGTATAGTAGTTTATGAAATAAACCATCCCTACATCTTCTTAATAGAATTTGATCCCCCGGGGGCGGAACCATAAAAATCATAGGTACATGTATGGTCAAAGACAGATGAATGTAGTGACCGGTACCATAAATACAAACACGTAGGAAGGTACTTATTGAAATTGCACACGGATATTGTAATTTATTTAATGACTCAATCATTATTTATCTGCAAAGCATTGCAATAAAAACTCTTCTTAAAGAAAAAGACCCGCTATTTTACATTATAAACAAACAATCGGAGCGCTTTTTATTGTAATGTCTTATAAATAAATGATTCATTAAAACCCTATTAGTAGGCGGGGGCTACATTCCCGCGCAGACAAAGGCTGGCTGTATGGAGCGCATTCTTTCTTGTTTTCTTTTTTTACTGTGCGCGTGCACTGTGCACTGCCATTCAGCCTCTGTTTGAATATCGAATTTTCCAATTCTATTTAATGCGTTTTTATTATATTTCGGGGCTGGAAATGTAATTAATGTAGGTAATCTTCTAACAATAGGTATAAATTATAAATTCTATAAACATATTCCCAGTCATCGAAAATAAAAATCTTGATTCTTTTAAATGTTTCATTATGTACAAATATTATAATAAAATTAATAGATTGTGGAAGCACGCAGCATCGCAAGTTCCAACATAAAATTAAACTTCAAACGAAATGCAAATTTCTAATACCACTATAGTCTGAGGCTTAGAATTGGCGCCACTTAACTTGCAGGTAAATAGCTAAGAAAGTGGACTTGAATAAAAAACAAGGATGCATTCTACAAGATTGCCAATAGAAGTGGCGCTTTAAAATTATATTGTTAGAATTTTGACCTTTAATACTGGGACTCAGAGGTTGTTTTAAATTACAACTTGTGCGCTTGGATTTTCGGTTGTTCTTAGTGTTGAGACCTTTTCTATCGATAAGCGTTTTTAAGACTACATTTATTTGTTACATTTATGAAGAACTTAATTCGATTAAGTACGAAATATACACGATTTCTTATATTTACAGTCTAATTATATTTTGTTTAGCTTACTGCGTAGAATTTTAATAACATATGTGCAAACTATAAGAAAATGTTAGGCTCAAGTGTTATATATCAACCAGTTCACTAATCATTCTTAATAATTATAATTTCTTTAGGGTTATTGATAATAGTACATATTAAACAATTACTTAATACGAGAGTTAGAGACAATAATGAAAAAATATTTCAAAAATCTTGACTTACTGCTACTTAGTTATTAATATATGTAATTTGAAATAGGTGTTTAAAATTTATATTTAAAAACTTTTTTTTATTTTATACGAAGCATTATTAATATTCCGATATTTATTTAAATTAGCTAATTTCAATAAAGGAATTTGAATTGCTAAAATATATTTTAGGTTTAATACAATTTTTAGGTATAACTTATCTCGTATGGCGCTACATCACTAGTCGATACTGTGCAATTCGCTTGCTCATTGCCGCTTCTAGCGTTTGGACTTCGGCGTTCCTTTTCTTCAGTGGCTTTTAATCAGTAGTAGGGAGAGGTTGTGTCGCTGCTTTTAAATTTTTATCATGAGCGCGTGTTAATTTTAGTAAACTGTTTTGTTTGTGTAATTTGTGTTGTGTTATTACTGGTCATGATGGCTTACTAGCTATGTTGATTTAGATGTCTCCAGTGGCTTAATAGATAATAATTATAGTAGCAATGGGTAGGGCTAATTTGAGCGTGTGTTTTGTACTTATTTTATACCAACTCTGTGCTGTGTACAGTGACGACTCCTCTTCAGAATCGGATCTAGGACTGACAGGTAAATTTATTTTTACTAGAGCATGATTTCAAAGTATAATATGCGACAGAACCTACAAAATGCCGAAGGCTTTGCGAATAATTGTAGACATCTCTTAAAGTAGGTAACGATATAGTAATACTCATACAGATTATAATTAGTTATTTTGTTTGACTGTATTTTCATTATAAAACCAATGTTATGAATAGATTCTTTTACTAGAAAGTAATAAGTACCTATTATGTAAACTGCCGGGTGTTGTTCGTAGCTTCACTGTTTACATTTATTCACTTAAGTAGAAATAATTAAGTAAGTAGGTACGTACCCCATTAAGTAAGGAATTATCATCTATTGCTCAGAAAGAAGCTAATATTGGCACGCTTACTTCTGATATAAGCCTAATCACTTGAAACATATTCAACCAATAAATTTTGAATTAGAAAACTGTTTAAACTTTTTAAATAAAAAAATTTAACAACCACCTCTGCTTCTAAAGAAAAATCTAAGCGTAATGTTGAAAAGCATTCAATTTTTGAGCAATGCACTCAAAAATTTTTTCTTTTGCCGGCATTTAAAACACTACCATACCTATCTCTACCAAGAATGGTGCAAAAAACTCTTCCTTTTCTCAGGCTAAAATAGAAATATATTGTTTTCTTAGCACGTTATTATTATTATAGAGATTTTATAGGATCTTTAGCTTATGTATTCCCGAACCGAAACGATATAATATCTTCAAGTATCAAGACCCATCTGAAACCTACTTGCCCGTTATCTCCCTCTATACTATCCTCTTTACAAATAAACTTGGTATAAAAGTTATACCTATGCATAAACCAAGAATATGCAAAATTTTATACAATGATAATTGTGAAGTTTCCCGAATGTCAAGCAGCCTTGCAAATAAACGCGGGAAACGTTATACGTGCGAATAAACCAATCATAAGCAAAATGTCTAATTTTAAACATTTTGTATATTCTTGGTTTATTCTCAGGTATAACTTTATTCCAAGTTTATTTGTTTGATAAAAGTTGACTACTGACTGCACAAGAGTATAAAATATATGGAGGGGTATATTAGCTTAACGTGTACCAAGTAATACTGGGTGAAGGATTAACTTAAAGATACTACTTCACAGTAATTATAGACTACTTAAATATTGTTTTGTACTTATTGTTACACTTATATGGTATAGTCATACTAATACTTATTGTTTTCATAAGTTGGTAATAAATACTCTATAAAGAGTAGGTACTTTAGACTTTGCTCAACTTTACTCACGTAAAACTGAGCTGAGTGTAAGCTTAGCATGATGATCTTTGATTTCGTTTTTATAGTCATTTGACTGCTGAAATTATGATGTGTTTACGCTAAGACAGCCCAATGCAAAAGTCAAGTTCAGTCAAGTAAAGTCTGAGCAAAGAATATGTACACTCTATACATCTCAGTCTTAATCAATCGAGGCACTTGGTCGATTGGTGATATTCTGTGGAAAGTGTTATGGGTCATTGGGATAATTATCTAATATGTATAACGAATAAAACCGGGTATCAATCCCGACGGAAATCTAAATCCACCAATCCACCCTTAATACAGTGCATGCTTTGGCCTGTCAGGAAAGGTCCATTTTAATGTTGTGATCGTAGGTGATAACCTAACATCAATTAATGAATCACTTGCTTGTTGGGTTATAGATCTAACAAATAGGCTTTCTCTGTTTTTTATGGAATAGAACCAATGAGACTACTGATGGAGATCTCAATCGTCCCCCGTGCGCCAAAAGCGCCACTGTGCCTTTCCCAGAATACCACTGGCATATATATCTTCATGGATCGTTATCTGTACATATTATATTAGAAAAAGGATCTGCTCATATTAAAAGAATAAAAAGTGAATTTCTTGCAACTCATTTTAAATGCTTTAAAGATATAACAGAAATAAACTAATGTTTTCGGATTCATCAAAGCGGTGGTAATGACAGTTAAATTTTTTAACAAATACGCAGAATTTTAAATCAATAATATTTTTTTTTAACCGCATTAAGTAGGAGTTAATAAAGTACACCTGATGTCAAACACAATTATGATGAAAGTAGTAGAAGTTTGGAAGCCTTTAAGAGAGGTACGTGATTATGGCTGCCTACCATAATGCATGCCCCACAGAGTTCTAGAAAACGTCAAAAACTGCCAGGACTACACGCCAGAAGTGAAAAAATCGAAGCTTCACAAATGTTAATTAAAATTCATAAAAAAATTATTTAAAAAATTTCGTTGTATTCCGCTGTATGCCATTTCTAAAGATCTACTTAAATTTGTTTGGCGTGGCGATAACGCTACTTCAGTGCTTCTACCAAAAGTGCCCAACATACCTAGAATAGTATTTATTCACTTCGAAATCTGGACAGCAATAATTATTGTGCTCGCCAATTGGATAAATATAATGTTAAATAAACAGTCAACAAAAAATCCGACTAAATTACTGCGCCATTGCTTTCTTAGTAAATAATGTTTCGTCAAAGCTTAGTTAGAGCTACCAGGATAACATAAGTAATCAGAATATTAAAACAACACGATAAGGCGTTCACATTTAACGAAGCTTGCGTACAGATGGCCAGAGTTTATCAGAGGTCGCCCCAATCTCTACGTTATTTGTATTATTAATGCGACGAATCTGCAATCATTTATAAATTGACAATCTTGCTTTTGTTCGCAGCTCAACCCTTAACATACTTGATAAAAATTATCTTTGTACATGTTTTGATTGTAATGCAAAAATAACGGCTTAAATAACGTTTATATTGTGCTTCTACCAGAACACTTATATTAAATACTTTTATCTGTGTGACTGTATGTTCTGGCTAATGTCAGTAATGGCCGGATCAATTTAGACGGAAATTTTAACGCATATAGCTCAAGTTAAAGTGCTTAACTTAGGCAACTTTATCTTCTTCTTGTTCGAATTCTTCATTTCTGAAGTTTTAGTATAAGTATTTCATAGTTTTCGTAACGTTGGCCATTAAAGCCTTCCACTTCTTTCAGTCCTCGGCTTTCCTTATTCCTTTAAGTGGTAGGCCAGAGAGTGTCTTGATCTGGTCCGACCAGCCGTTGGGTGATCGTCCGCGTGGACTTTTGCCCTTCACCTTGCCACCTTATATATTTAGAATTCTTATAACTGCAAAAAGCTAGTGTTGCCTGTAAAAGATGGCAGTTCACAGTACTAAACCGCAAAACTTGAGACATCGCCTCATAAACAAGATTTAACATAAAGCCAGTGACAACAAACATAGAAGCAATTAGTAGCGATCCCGCGCCCCGTATCGAATGTACAGTGGTATCGATTGATTGTCGGCTGTGACGTCATCGATAGACTATCAACACGATCTGATAAACCACAGACTTGGCGCCTGTTAGCCCGGCGCTAGGCTCCCGTCAGTCGTGACAATGCAGCTTAGCAGATTAGCTGGGCACGTGACTTTGCTTTGAAATTTGCGGCCGAATTTAATGCAAGCAAATACATGCATGAAATTACACCCAGAAAATCCAATTCTTATTCTCCTAACATAAAAATTATTATGTAAAGGAAAAGACTATATGACATGAGTCTGTTTCTAATAATTTTTAACGGTTGGCGAAACAAATTTACATTTGTTGCGTTTATTGATATTATACTACGCGATAATCGATGCCTTTTTCATGACAATAAGGGACGAGACATGAAGGACGTTCAGCCCATTACATTCAGGATTCTTGAACAACCAAAAAATTCTGAACGGCATTACAATTGTGCTCGTCTCCTTGAGACATAAGCTGTAAGTCTCACTTGCCCAGTATTTTCACTAGCTTTGGCACCCTTCAGACCGAAACACAATGAGGCTTACACATTACTGCTTCTCGGCAGAAAAAGGCGCCGTTGTGGTAGCCACAATCTAGCTGGCATCCTCTGCAAAGGAGCCTCCAACTTGTGAAATGGATTGAATTGCTCTGCATTCAAAATTACCCGATTTTATGGTAAAATCTCTCGAAATTGACTTTAAATCACGACGAGAAATTGATGATTGTTTAACCAAAGAAGAGTTACTTAATCTGTCTTACAACTTAATCCAGCGTGTGAAATAATTATATATCCCTAACTCAGTTTAACACAGCATGTTGTAGATCTAAATAAACAAAAACTTCTATTTGTGCAACAAAAAATCAGTAATTACTAGTAGCTCCTGAACCCGTTATTAAAATAAGACCATACAAATATTATTAATAGGGTTGTATTTTGTTTGTCGGTTAACGATTGAAGTAATCCAGCATGTGGTTGACAGTTGACACGCGCCGGGAGACGGCGCCGCTGACGTCACAGGCACGGCCTACTGGATTTGTCGGATTCCATAGAAACAGATTTCAGATTTTTATAACTGTGTGATGTCTTTCAAATTTATGTTCTCCTGGTATGGTACGAGACTTGGTATACTAGTCAGCTGTTTCGCAGCCGAAAACTAATATCGCAAAACATGATTAATTAATAATTCCAGAAATACTATATATAACAATATATACTTCTAGATAGAGCGTCTTCCTGTCAGATAATGCAAGACAACAGGCCAGGTTTATTACTTAACTGTGCATGACAGCTATGTCTACGCTCGCAATTTGTCACTCACTTTGTTTTAGTGTGCTTGCGTTTGCTGAAAATAGAGATTAACAGTTTGCCGTTATTTTCGACATGCCTACATTATCTAAGAGTAAATTCAAGCAAGATGATGAAACATATGACATAAGCCTTATTTAAGTTATCAAAAAATTAGGGATCCTTACTAGAACTCCAATAATGTAAGTTCTTTGTTTCGGTCTGAAGGGCGCCGTAACTAGTGATATTTCTGGGCAAATAAAACTTAACATCTTATGTCTCAAAGTGACGAGCGCAGTGCCGCTCAGAATTTTTGTGTCTTTCAAGAATCCTAAGCGGCACCGCATCACAGCGTATCAATTACCATCAACTGAACTTCCTGCTCTTCTCGTTCCTTATTTTCATATAAAAAAATAAGTGTTTTACAATTTAAAACATTTAATAGAAATACCGCTACAACGTGGTCAGTCTTATGTGTACGCACGAAGTCACGGAGTATCAGCTATCTTATAGATTGCGTAGAGACAGCACATAAAATTTAACGTTTAACTATCATTAATCATATTGCAAACAAGTACGTGATTGGCCGGGTTAGTGTTATTTATTGTGGCAACTAACTTGTAGGTGATTAGTTTTATGTTACGATATCTTCTTGATGTAAGATAATTACTGGATACATCGTTTTGAGAATTTTGTTGAGAAGAGATCTTAATTGCCACTATAATATCTACTTGATTAGATAGAAGGTGGTTTCTTTTTAAGTTTATGGTTGCTGATTAACCGATAGTGATCTCTTACAACAACAAAGAAATCACAAGAAGTGTGGGGGTGAAATTATCACTGATTAACGGCCGTTTTCAATAATCTTTAGTTTAACTTACTAGAGGTAGACAAATACTTCTATTCTTCTACGCTTACTTACATTACAATAACCTATCGATATAAAGCATTGGACTATAAATATAGTAGACATAACTATGGATAGATAAGATCTTGTCATAAAATATAGATATCAATGTATCCGTAACTAAAGAGATACGTTATAGAAAACGGCTGTTAGACAGTTTGATATTTTTTTAAGTGATATCCCTCACTTCTGAGACTAAATATACTTTAATTTGTACCAAAATTTATGGATGATCGACTCGAACCTCGACATAATAAATTGATTAGATTTGAAAGAGCGACATCTCAAGCAAATTTCCTAATATGCAATTATTGGGGTTGAGCAGGTTATCGACTGTAAAGTAGATGCTGCAGATGGAGCCACAACCTGAGAGTTGAACAAGACATACCAAGATTTACGATCTTTGGCTTAGTTGGTAAGAGCGCTCGGATGGAAACCGAGAGCTGCGGGTTCGAGTCCCGCATCGTCCATAAATTTTATGCTTCCATATTTCCCTATGCTCGACCAATGATGAAAGACATATTTTATTGTATGGGATCTTACACAATAGATAATTTACAAGAAGTTCTAGTGGGAGACTCCTTTGCACAGGATGCCGGTTAGATTAGGGTACAACAACGGCGCCTTTTTCTGCCGTTAAGCAGTAATGTGTAAGCATTATTGTGTTTCGGTCTGAAGGGCGCCGTAGCTAGCGACATTATTGGGCAAATGAGACTTAATATCTTATGTCTCAAGGTGATGTGTGCAATTTTAGTGCTGCTTAGATATAATAGATGAGGAGAATAGATATTTGAGAATGTCAGGGTTGATGTAATATACACAGTTCAACAATTTAGCCTATGCTCGATTGTTGATGAATGAATTTGGTTTGGTTGTCAGCCACTTGTATGATATCAACAGACAACCGCGGTGTGATGGACGGCCTCTGCTTCTGTTCCTTGTGGACTTTACCAACGTGATATGGAAAAAATCTAAAAAGGGTGTCTTAAATGTCAGAATAACTAATCTATCAAATTCTACCAGCCAAAGTCCGATTGGGAAGTTAGCTAAATATACTATGATATACAAATGCCTGAATTTGGTTTAGTTGTCAGCCACTTGTATGATATCAACAGACAACCAAGGTGTGATGGACGACTTCTGCTTCTGTTCCTTGTGGACTTTACCAACGTGATATAGAAGAAAGGCCTAAAAAGCGTGTCTAAGATCTGAGAATAACTAATCTATCAAATTCTACCAGCCAAAGTCCGATTGGGAAGTTAGCTAAATATACTATGATATACAATTGCCTGAATTTGATTTAGTTGTCAGCCACTTGTATGATATCAACAGACAACCGCGGTGTGATGGACGACCTCTGCTTCTGTTCCTTGTGGACTTTACCAACGTGATATGGAAGAAAGGCCTAATAAGCGTGTCTCAGATCTGAGAATAACTAATCTATCAAATTCTACCAGCCAAAGGCCGATTGAGAAGCTAGCTAAATATTTTATGATATACAATCGCCTGGCTAAACTTTCTAATTAATTCATTGACTGCCATGTAATTGTACACAAATCCAATTATGATCACAACATCTATTTCACTTAATAACACGTGTATCGTTGCGTTGCGCACGAATATTTTATTATGAGCAATTCATGAATACAGTTTAAGTAAATCTCTAGCTTTTTTATGAGAATTTCTTTATGGATAAGGACGGCAAAGGAGTTGACGGCACTTGACTTCGAGTGATCACCGCCAATATTTTACAATAGATATATTATATGTGATTATATTATATATCTGTTAACATAATTATAAATAAAAAACACGACCAATTATGAATACATAGCCCGATATAATTTGATGTTAAAAACTCTAATTTTTTTAAAGAGTTAAAATAAAAAATTATAGCTATACTGCCTCTATTTACTGATTTTAATTTCTATTCAATTATATTCATAACTATAATTTAAAAAAAAAAACTATGCTTTGCTACTCCAGGACTCAATAATGTTGAGGCTACTGAAAACCAGTGCTTCATTGGCGCCACGCCATTGCAGCTTATTACTGGGTTAGCTCCATTTGGTGACATTCACTGCCGCACAGTACCTTTTTCGTTTTTAGTAATAAATTGTATTATTTAAATGGTTTTATTAGTTAGTTCTAAGAATTTATAACTCATTCTGGTTTGTTATATTTAATAATTGTACCACCACCAGGTTTGTTAGCAATAAATTTATATTCTATTCAATTTTAATGCATTTTCGCGGGTGGACGCTAAAAATTGTGGTAATCAAAAATATGTGCGCGTTCATATGTGAAAAAATTAATGAAATTACAGACAGCCTAAAATATTAATAGTATTACTTGGAGTTAGGACGTACGAAACAGCAACATGTACATTATTGTATTTACGTATTGTCCGTCTTATCGCTTTGTCTCTTTCTAGAGAATGGTCAATTTAGTGCAGGTATTGTTTAGTCCGTCCTCTGTCCGTTTGTACATAATTATAATAAATGAAATATGAGTCTGAAGTACTCGTCGCCAGGCGCTTACATAATGTCAAAGGATTATTGTCTTTATATAAATTAGCATATTATGCTAAATAGCGTAATTGGAATGCAAGAACACGAATTAAAAATTAAATTATAGATTCGCTTCACAAATTGAATATTAAGACGGTAGAGTATAGAATGTGATAGACTGAACTTTTCGCAGTAGTACTAAAAAAATCTTTTAATAATAGAGATATATATGCCTATAAAATGACAATATTATGTTATACATATTATATTTTAACTCTACATCACTTGACGAGTATTTTTATATATATTCTTTAGATTTTATCTTTGAGTTTGAAGAATATCATATCAACATTATGTTAATTGGGGTGCTTGATTGGTGTGAACAAGACAAACAAAAACTTGTATTTACCACAGAGTAGGGATAGATACTTATGTGCTAACTAATCCTTATCCGTCTTTGCATAATTTCATCAATTTCTAGTGTCATTTATTGTGAATAGTGTAATAAGCAGTTATGTTTTGAAAATACCCAACAAAATATTTTTACCAGGAAGCTATGTTGTTTTTAGGGGAGTATGTTATATTGAAGTTAAAAGAGTATAGTATTTTTTTTTTTCAAATATTAATTTAACAATAAAAAACCAAGGCTAGTCCGTCTATATTTTATTCACCTATGGACATCGCCTGTCGACATTTGCTTTCAGAAGAATTTTCCCATCGATACATTAAAATGTTTCTTTCATTATTATCGTTTCATTATGTATTTTAAATATTCAAATGTTTTCTTAGCATATTTTTTCAACGAGCGACAAGATTCCATTTACCTTTATGGGACGAGAATTGAAATGGAAATCGTAGAAGGACAGTTTTTTTTATCATTAGAAATTAGCAGAAATCAATTACAATTTTTTTTGCAAGTTGGCTCAATATATTCACAATATTTTACTGCCGTATGTTCATAAAAGCAGAGACAGTAAAAGACAGAAGAGCTCACTGGGAAAACACGAAACTGCCGTTCAAAATTAGTATAATTCAAAAAGTCATAGTACACAGCCTAGTATTCAATTGGGTATGAGGATTTACGAGTACACGATTTTGGATTTATAAATTTCAAAGTGCTTTTGAATCGTCACTGTAAATATTACTTTTAAACTACTGAATCTACCATATGTTCGGAAAAAGTAGAGCTTGTGAGAAGAACATACAGGAAACTCAACGCCCACTCTTTTCAATTTAATTATTTTGATCTTATAAATTCTTAAGATACTTGTTCGTGTAAGTTCTCTTAATATAAATAACTAAAAGACGAATTTTTGTTATATTTTTCGGGCTCGCTTTGGAACCCTTAAATTTCGTCTCTTTTTCAAATATGAATATATTTACAATATAATACAAGGAGTACCTAGTGTACAAAACCACAGACAAAAGCAAAAATCAATGCATAAGTTTCCCACCAGCTTTTCATTGGCGGGCTATTTTGTACTTTTGAATCACCGGGGATTTCTCGCAATAATACAAACACATACACAGAAAATACAAGATATGTGTAATTTAATATAAGTTATTATATACACTTTTACACAAATTTTCTTGCCCCAAACTAGGCATAGCCTGAATTTACACTATGGGTGCAAGACAACGATATTTTTAATACAAGAAACTTATTTTATTTATTTTATTTATTTATTTAGATAGTTACACCAACAACACATCATTATACATTTAAAATTTTAGCAAGTACACAAGGGATACAACAATAAGACATGTCTTTACAGGTGTAAACAACATTTACAATAATGCGTAAAGAATAACAAAGTTGAACAATTAAACATAACAAAATTAAAGAATTGAAGAGTTTAAAAAAATGATGATATTAAATGACTTAAATACATTTCTACTTTAAAAAAAGAGCAACAATACAATAAGTTACTTCTTATATTTAACTTACATAACTAAGATGTTAATATTTTAATGCAGTCGGTATTAAATTTATTTACTTAAACAAACATAACCGGGACCTCTAGCTCAGTAGGCAGGGTCAGGGTGGAAATTAGTTTTATGTTTTCTGTGAAGAAATTCACAGAAGCAGCAAAAAGCGTTTGAATAGTGTCTTATACGGCAATGAATTCGCTCTCCATTACATAAAACCTAGAAATTTATTACATAATATTTATATTTTTCATATAGTTAGCCGGCGAAGTGTATGTGATACACTTCAGCGCTCTGCCTAGCCCTTCGGGGATATAAAATTCACTGTTTTTATTTAAAATGGCAAATAAAATGTTTATTAAGGAGGCTTTATCATGAAGATAACTTATGATTTTCACTCAATAGTGCATCATAAGAAGCAGAATTCATAGCTTATCATCAAATAAGTAATTAATGTTAATAATAATATATCAATCTATATACTTGTGATGATAATGAGTGATGATCACCAAGCGTTGCGTCTCTACGTCGCTTCAGTGTGTGTCTTCTATCGCATTTATCACGGGGAGTGTTCCGAAGAGCTGTTTCATCTGATTCTTGCCGAAGAAATCCACCTTCGCACGACACGCCACAAGTTAGGATATCATCCCCACCATCTGGATGTGTGGCGGTCCTCCACAGTGCGGTATTCAAGGAACTTTCTTACACATGTAACAAAGCTGTGGAATGAGCTTCCTTTAGAAAGTTTCCGGGCGATACGACATGGGTACCTTCAAAAAAAAGCGCGTACACCTTCCTTAAAGGACGGCAACATGGTAATCTTTTAACACCAGATGACCCGTATTCTCGCTTGTCGTCCTTTTCCATAAAAAGAAATGTAATGAGCAAAAAAGATCTAAGATCAGTGACCTAAGATAGTTAAACACCGTTTAACTTGAAAGCACTATGCTCTACAAAATATTGTAAGCTTTCGTAACTATGAAATAAAGACACCACATTCGTTCCACATGTAACTTATAAAGTGCGGTATCATTAAAGCTTGTCTGGCGCCCAAATAAACGGCGCTTCCAATTAACAATTATACATATATAACCGTTATAGCCACCGTGTAAGGATTAAATTGCCGTGAAGGTTTTAACAAGGGGTAGCGGCGACATTGCGTCGCGAATCGTTTAAAGGCGCCTGGGGGACGGATAGTGTGCACCTGCCCTTATTTGCTTTTTATTTTTTTTTATGACAGCTGTGTGCTTGTTTTGTGTAAATTATTACATTTATAACCAATAAGATATAGCAATGCTATTTACTATTCGTCGTGTGCTGAATGTGTAACGGAATTCGAAGAAACGTCAAAATAAATTGCAGTACTTAAATTTCTACGGCCTTTTTTTTAGATAGTATGTTGTTCCACTTTGAAAATATTGTTGCCTCAAACTTAGATTTATCTCTTTTGCTGTTTGTGCCGCTTAAATTTAAGATAATATTGTAACAGGGGTTTTGTATGAAATTGCCGTTATAGCGTACTGGTTTCCTATCCTCATTCTCAACAAGCCTTCACAGTCACAATACCTTCACAGAGTTTCTGGAGTCCTGGTCCCCAGATTTCTACAGCAAAGGCATAAATGGTTCCCGTGAGTCGGTAGAAATGTTTAGAAGCTTAATATATCGATTAAATGTTACCTTACAAAAAATTTTGAATTTTTCAGTACCAAATGGCTATTTTGTTTTAATTAACTCCTAATATTTGATGGTTAAAATAATATCATTTTATTTTTGACATATTTCAAAGAACCATTGAAATTATGAAACTGATGTAATAACACGAAAATAATATAAAAACACGAAACTTATATCAAAATACGAAGTTGCAGTCGGCTGCGCATAGCTTCCTGTTTGCAGAGGAAGTGTGGCGCCCGGCTTACTATTTATTTATATATAATATGTCATTAGCGTACTATGCGTAGGTCCCCGCGGACGTAACGCGTCGGTGACGATGCGTTAACGTACCGTAACGAAAGAGGTTATCTAGTAGTAGAAATTCGTTAAATTTTTACATTTGTGGCTGAATTACAGTAGACTTTTACGGCCTTACAAACAAAATTTAAATAAATGACTTTTAAAGGATTAAAACGCGTGTAATTGTAAGTTGTTTAGTTTAACTAAAATAAAAATGTAACTTTTACGCAAAAATTTAATGTAAAAACACAGTGACAATTACACGCGTTTTAATCCTTTAAAAGTGTTTTATTTAAATGTGTGACACTCGCGTTAATCAAAGAAAATACTACGTTTGCAAAATGTTTACAATTACACATTTTCCTTATGATTGGTTTATTCGGACGTATTACGTTTCCCGCGATTATTTGCAAGGCCGCTTGACATTCGGAAAAACTTCCGAATTATCATTGTATTGACAGTGTTGTCAGGGATATAGTCAACATTTTGCATATTCAAGGTTTCTTCTCAGGTATATCTTTATACCAAGTTAATTCGTAAGGCCGTTATTGTCAACTTATCAAACCCTTTTATGTTAAAGAATAAGGCAAAGACATTTCCCCGTATTGCCTTGTCAATAGTTAGGCGGACCATAGACTGCACAATTATCACAGATTATCTATTTGAAGGAAAATTAGTTTACGCACGCTTAACTTGCGGAGTAAGCTGGTGAATGCGTAACGAGAGCGTTACGAACCTACGCCAGCGTTACGCGAACGGTGATTTCTTGATTATTTCGTAATTTCATTATAAATTATTAATATTTTGTTTTAGGTCAGTCGTGTGGTCTGAAGCACTAGAGTTTTTTTGTCATCTTTTGAAAGATAAGGTCTAATAATATACATATTATACCTCGTACCTACAGAATAAGACTTTCCGTTGCAGCATGGTATTGAAGAGGTCATATTCTAATGGGTGCTATTCGTTCATTTATATATGGCTTAGTAGGTAAAATAAGGTAGGTAGAACCTTCGACCACACAGCATAGACATAATTCTCTATGGAGTGTTTCGGTAGTCTTAACGATAGTAGAAATGGTAAAGTGTTCCTTTTACGTCAACAAATCCGTAAAACACACTCAATAGCGTGTTTTTTTTTATCTTTTTTAAGTAGATAGCAACAACATAGCTGCATCACTAACCAAATAATAATCTTTACATCATACCTATAAAATGTATACTACAATAAAATAAGTAGTATGATACAATAGTTCTAGACTAAATGAACATCTTTACACCGTCGAAACTAATAATAAATCAATTAGATATACATATTATAATATATTAAGCCACAGCTCAGTTGTAGGTGGCAATGGAAAACTACATATATCCATAGATATACATACAATATAGACATGATCGATAATAACACATGTCGCAATGCACTTGTAAATAGTCGCTATGTATGCGCGAAGTGACGTGTGGAAGGTTAGGCGTTAGGAGTGTGGCCATAGAGCTGTTATGGCATTACACAGTGAATGCGACTGCGTTGTTCTATTACACTGAAAGACTATGATAAATAAAGGTCTTAAAATATTATAATTATAACATTGACACACTTTTCCACAAATTATCTTGCCCCAAACTAGACATAGCATGCACTTTGGGTAGAAGACAACGATATATTTAATACAATATACTTACTTAAACATAGATAAACATCCATGACGTGGATACACACATCCATATTCATCATATAAATAATTGCACCTACCGGGATTCGAAACCGGGACCTCTGGCTTAGTAGTCAGGGTCACTAACCATTCGACTATATGGGTCGTCGATGTAACGAAACATAAATATAGCAACGTAGTTAAAAATCGAATATTTTAGTTAAATTCGAAAAGTTCACAAATACAGTACAAACATCTTGATATTTTTATAGTTAGCCCAATAGTAAGACTCTTATTTTCGTGATTTTAAGTTTTATTGTTAAAGTATTTTGTTTTAAATGTAGTCAATATAAATCTAGTCTATACAACCCTTTTTTAATCTTATTTTATATAAACAAAGAATAAAGAGTGCCGTAAGTTAAGTGACGCGGCCACACGTGTCGTAACGCAATTTGTGTTGTAGAACCTTAAAATTATTTGCGTCGCTTTAAACGCAGCCAACGTCGGCATAGTGGCTACCTACTGCGGATGTCCTTATAAAAGTGATCACCGGTAAATGACAAGTGACAGCTAGAACATGACATGCAATAACAAAGACCCAATAATAATAAACTGGTACGTACTTATTTTAAGTTAAACTTTAAAATTTCCTTATGAAATAAAAACTGGTCTTTGTTAGTCTGTTTGTTGTAGTAATTATAAATAAAAGAGGCAAAATCACGGACTAGTAAAAGAATAAGGTCTCCGTGTCGTCTTACATAACAGTGTAGCACCAAAACAAGCCGATTAACGTGTAAATACATAGCCCCACGCACACACTTACACTACTATAGGCCGATAGGCGGCTACTATGAGAATTGTCATCGTCTGTGACAGATCATTTTGCGTCTCAATAAAATATTTTAAAAATGCCGTCATGCGTTGTGTAATAGTGTGAAAACGATACTATAATATAAGTATTTGTGGCCATATATGATTATTTAAGGGAGAGAAAATTGTGTAACTAGTATCCCCCGTAACCGCACACTAGCATAATTCACTTGCTAATACTCTCGCGGTGCGGAGTCCTTTTTTACTCGTCCGTGGCTATGAAGTATATGCTATTATATCATAGCGTAGTGTGAAAAAACGTTAATGGTAATGATATTCATCATCACATCTCTCAAGGAAACGAATACAGTTACAACTTACAACACTGTTGCCAATGGAATTATGTGATTAACCTAAACATCATAAGGCAATCGCTTTCCCAATAATTTTAGAAATCAGTTAAGAAATTTCAAGAAATTTTTAATTTCAGATCTTAATTCAAAAAGTGCCGCTCTGGATTTTTTTAAAACCCATACATTCTGAGCGGCACTACAATTGCGCTTTTCTCCTTGAGACATAAGATGTTAAGTCTCGTTTGCCCAGTAATTTCACTAGCTACGGCGCCCTTCAGAACGAAAGACAATAATGCTTAGAAATTACTGCTTCACGGCAGAAATAGGCGCCGTTGTGGTACCCATAATCTAGCCGGCATCCGGTGCAAAAGAGCCTCTCTTTTAGCCTCACTGGTGTAATTAGGAGTAAGTTGGATTAGGGCAGCGCAGGATCGATTGCCGTGGCGATCTTTGGGGGAATTTTGAATTCAGAGCCAAGCGCAGAATTCTAAAGTAGAAACCTGAGCGTAATGTAACACAATTTATAACTATTATGTTTGTCGTACTTATAACACTCGAAAGTACGTTTTATAACACCAGAAATAAGGGATTGCTTGTAACTAATTCTAGTAGGCTTCATAAGATACATAATAACTTTAAGGGTAAATGTATACACTTTTATAATAAAGTCCCAGCCACTGTTCAGGCATTATCATAAATAAATTTAAATGTTTTATAAAAAAATGGCTCCTATTACTCCATAGCTGAATATCTAAGTGATCGGACAGCCTGGGACTAGATTATGATTATTTTATAGCAATAGCAATGACAGTACAATATTGTATATTTTTATTAAAAAGAGCGCAAAAAAAGAATGCTGGGAGAGTTTCTTGCGCCGATTCTTCTCTCTCAGAGCACCATTTGTTTCCAAAGCGGTAGTAGTACTAGTATATTAGAAATTCTAAAGAATTCGAAAGAAACATCAAATAGAATTCTAAAGGAATCGATTTTGAGAAAATAAATGCCTTTTATGCCTTGCATCATGTGTTTCCCATAGAATAAGTATAGGGGAGAAAGATAAGATATTTATGAGAAGTAACTTGACTCCTTAAATATCTACACCTTTAACTCGATAATTGGTAAAATAACATAAGCTCCTACATTTAACTGGTCGTTATGGAAGTTGTTAATGAACAAGTACACAGAAAATTGGCTTCATTTAAATTTCAACAACATCTGGGTGGTCTGTGTACGGAAGTAGGGTCACTATAAAATATTAATATGGTACTGTCGCCGGCAACCATTTCAATAATCTACATAAATTATTATGTATGTGACTGTACTGAGGATTAACATCATATCGAGCATTAAGTTTCTGTGTGATTGCTTTTGCAAGTACTGCATCGGATTTGTCGGAAAAACTCTAGTTTCGCTGAATTTTGTATAATTTAAGTTAACTGCAGTCCACTGAGGTTTCGTGTGCCGGATCGTCTCCTTACCTCAAATATGTGAGAAGGGAACGGTGGCTGATCCATGGGTCATCTCGTGAACGGGTGCTGCTTGTGGTGCCAGATAGACCTGTTAAAGTTAATAAATCATTGTATTTGTTGGACTAATTATGACAGTAATCATGACCATCATGTTCACAAAGCATCCTTACACACACAATAAATGCAAGCTCTAAAGGACTTATTATTATCTTTATTATCTTAGCCCTAAAGGGTACGTGCAACCAATAAATGATAATTTAAATTTATTACATAATTTTCTTTATTACTTGAAATAAAAATATTTGTTGTTTAAAACACTTTTACCTTTGAAAAGGATTCATATATTCGATGCAGCACCTTAAAACCTAATTTGTGTTGTATGTTACAGCCATTGTTAAATACTCTATTGATTGAAAAGAGTGTCCGTTGATTTTCTTGAATGTTCGTGAGAAGAAAATACTATACTCTTTTCGAACATATGGTAGATTTAGTAATTTAAAAGATATATTTATAGTGACGATTCAAAAGCGCTTAATAATAATTATATTTAATAATTAAATTTTGAGCGGCACTGCGCTTGTCACCTTGAGACATGAGACGTTAAGTCTCATTACCCCAGTAATTTCACTAGATACGCCCTTCAGACTTAAACACAGTAATATTTATACAATACTGCTTCACGACATAAATACGCGCAGTTGTGGTACCCATAATCTAGCCGGCAGCCTGTGCAAAGGAGTCTCCCACAGGTTTTCACTTTGAGTTGCAATATTAAAAAAAATACGAAAGAATAATGTAACTATAATTAAACCATCAGCTGTTGTCAGAAACAAACGACATGAAATGTTATCTTTGAGGATGCAACTCTGCATTTCTAATCCAAGTACTCGGAAGTGGTTATCAAATTCCAGTTGACAGCTATAGAGGAAACTTTGGGTGGTCGGTGTTGCCAGCTCACAGTGTTATTCATTATCACGTGTACAATAGCCATTATTTTATTAAAAAGTTATCTATGTACTGTCGGGATCAGCAGTTTAACCGCTTTAGTTATGTTGCAAGCATTAAGTTATATATTTGATTTCTGAATCAAGTGAAATACACTTTCATTATGATAAGTATGTATTAAGTTAAATAGATATCTTTGGAGCATCAGAAATTCAAGCAACAATTTTTATTTTTTAATATGCTCACTTTGCAAATAATACACGACAAACTGCTATGGGTAGGTAGGTATGGTAGGTAACTATAGAACTTTCATCCCCTTTTTTATCCCCACACAGGTCTAAATTTAAAAAACGCTAGAACATATATTTATTTATTTCTTATCAAGTGCCTCAGTATTCTTTTCACGATGCTATTTTCGATAATGGCGAACTTTCGTACAAATCCCCCCCCTTCCCCCTTATTTCAAACCCGTCTAGCCTATGTCCTTACCCAAGCTCTTGTCTATCCCTATACTAAATTTCATGAAAAACGGTTCAGTGATTTAGGCGTGAAAGCGCAAGAAACAAATTTACATTTATAATATTATAGTAGGGATATATTGCTTCACAGTCGTCAAAGATACAGAAAATGTTCTTACCTTCTGTTTTAACTAGTTATAATAAAAAAATAAATCAACAAACGGACACACCGTTATCCTCAAACTGAAACATAAATGAAAGAACTTATAGAGGATACCATATAATAACTACACACTCAAGTTTACGTCCAAGCTGTAATATAAACATACAACAAATCATACACAACTTGTATGGTTTTATCGTCATCTCTATTTTCTATACGAAATTTTCACACGTTTATCTAAATAGTCTAACGTCGTGTTGAGACTCCGCTGGAAATATCAGGGGCGCTCAACCTTGCGTGAGAGAGTTTCTTCGCGCCGAGTTTCCAATGATTAAATCTTTGAGAAACTTTCATTCATATTTTATTTTTTATTATAATTTATAGTTTAATTATGTTTCTTTTTTCAAGGCAGTTGTAGATTTTATGTTTAAATAAAGATACAGTTCTAGTTAATATGATACGTTGTTTTGCCATATAAAGTATAATTCACGCGATAGTTTTATAACTAATAAAATATTGCCTATATTATAGCCTGTACATCATTTTGTTCTATTGTCAATAGTTTTTGCAGCGCACGCAATAATAGGTTTTCGATTTTACACCTTGTGTTACAAAACAGAAATTTTATTACGGATCCCTAATTTTGAAAAAAATAACAAAGCCTATAGCCTTCCTCGATAAATGGACTACCCAACACTGAAAAAATCATTCAAATCGGACCAGTAGTACCAGAGATTAGCGCGTTCAAACAAACAAACAAACAAACAAACAAACACTGCAGCTTTATAATATTAGTATAGATTATTGTAAAGATCCAATTTGTACAAATTTTGTAACTAACAAAAATGATTATAAATTTTTATTATTTATTTTTTATTTAGGTGAAGTGAAGCTCACCGCTCACCACCTAGTAATTTATAAAACCAAAAGCGAATAATTAGTGTCTGTAACGTACAAAAATAATCGTATAATTGTTCACGATAGCATAATTTTAAAATATTTATTTTGTATTATTAAATATTCTTAATCCCTACTTATATGTATTTTTTTAAAGTCTATTTAGGTAGTAGGATAGCTAACGTTTAAGTTTTAATATTTAATATCAGTAATAGTTTTTGTACCCATTTTAATACTTATCCAAAACTGTTTGAATTATTATTTTCTCCCAACTTAATTTAATAAAATTGGAAGTGAGTAATTTATGGTATGTATTTATATATAAAAAATAATATCAATGTGAAATAACTTATCATAATATCTAATAATCATATTAGCATAATATCATAATCAGTAATGATTGTAGATTAAATTGAAATATAATTTGAATGCTCAATAAAAGTTATTACTTCTTTGACCTGACAAAGCAAAAATCCTTAAAATAATATATTCCTCGTACTATTGTAAAAATCTTGTAACGATGGCTTTAACAATTAATTATTAAATAACAAATACGGCTGTACGGGCTTGAACCCTTTGCCTATCATAATGATGGACGAAAAAAAGAAAAAAAGAAAATAACGAATGTCAACAACGTCAGAAAAGTTTAGGAACCAACTTCACCCTGTTACTTTTGTGTTATAGTGACACGCGCGCATCTTAAAATTTCACTCTCATCATTTGTTCATAAGTATAACTTCAAAAATTGTTTACAGGTATAATATAAAACAGTTGGCAACGTCTGTTAAATATCTATAAAAGCTCAATTCGTCAATGGCCCCGTGGGCGTCTATAATTCCGCTGTTTCTGGTTTGTCGGTTCTCGAGCGAGATGTCAATTTCACACCTACCTAGACCCAGAGGTCGCGACTCGCGTAATCTTGTCATGATATTCGTGAGAACTTTTGTATATTTGGAGATGAAAATATGTAGGCGGGCTTTATGTGTTTAATGCACCTGATAAGAATATCTTAACAACTGTCTCGCAAAATCAGTTTGGACGTTACACTTTTACCACAGTAGATATATGTACCAGTACGGAGACTACCTACAAACGTTCGAAATGACCCACTCACACAAACATGCGCATAGACGAGGCTCCTAAGCGGTTCTCGCGGTCTTGCAGTAGCGAATGTCACATTGTTATTTGTTTTCGCGATCTTTTAAAAACATTCAATATATTTTTTTTAATATTACGTAACAGTCATCATGTCGACTAAATATTGCATTAGACACTGCATAGTCATCATACATACACTGTACATAAAAATCTACGCTTTTTACTTTTTTACGCTCCGCAACGCCCCTTATGGAACTTCGTTCCAAAAAACAGTGGGATTAAGAACCTCCTCCCTTTTTAAAGTCGGTTAGAAAAAGAACATGCAACCCTATTGCTTCAATGGAGTGTAGGCACGTGTAGGTAAGTATTTTATCAACAAGGCTTAGTTTTACAGTGTTATTAATAAACACGAAGTAAAGTTATTCCAAATTTAAAACATTTTGCCTTAATCTTACCTTTGTCACTACAGAATTAAATGACAGGGGGAAGAAATTTTAAACTTGGAGTAACTTAATATTGCGATTATTAGTAAGACAGTGAACGTTGAGTTAGAGTGAGTTGAGTAAGAATGTTATTATTTTATGAATAAAGATCATTTTTTAATCGACATCAAAAGGAGGTTCTCTATTCGTCGGTATGTTTTTTACCTCAAAACTTTCGACTGGGTGAACCGATTTTGATAATTCTTTTTTTACTTGAAAACCGGTCCAGATCTGACAATGGCATCCATGAGAAATCATAAAAATCTTAAATTTGCTATACATACGTATAGCAAAGTGGATGATAAATTTACGAATAACTAAATATGGCGCCAACCGATTTCGATGATTCTTTTTTTATTGGAAAGGAGTAGGTGACATCCAAGATAGGTTTGTAACTACATACATAGTTATAGGTCAGATGTGCTTGAGTTGAGAGGAGGCGAGAGGCGAGAGCGGGTCTCTGCGGAAGGACACCGATTCCAAAATAACAATAATCGTTACTAGAATTAGATTAATTAATTAGATTGTTTAAAAATACGCAATTATTTTTATACTTTTTAGTGCATATTATATCTATTGTTTTGGAATAGTGTGTTTTAAGTCTGTTGTTCTTTTGTTAATTTTTTTTATATATTTCGTATAATGAACCATTTTATATTTAGTATGAGCACCACTTGGTCTTGGGTGATCACTCCTACCCAAAAACTCAATCGAAATTCGGGGTTCACATACTATGTCTTAAACGTGCCATTTATGAAGGGTGTTTTGTTGTCCAGTAGGAATTTTATTGAATCAACATTCGAACCTACCAGAATGTACATGAAATGAAACATACTTAAATCCAGATTTGATTTATTTGTCATTATGTGGTCCCGGGGAAGATCGAAAACCGCAACCCTTTGCTTATTGAGCAGAGACGCGTACCACCAAAAGCTAGGTCTTCCGTAACAATAATTAAAAACAATTAATATAAACTGCTGCACTCACACATCAAGTTCACAGTAAGTATCAAAACTAAAATATCATCTATCTATTTATATCTACCGTCATTTGGCAAAGAACCACAAAAATCAGTTTTTCACGTTTCATTCCAACCGTTCATTGAACACGTACGTAAAATATTTATATAACTTGTATTTTCTACTACTTATAAGCCTATAAGGTTGTTTCGCGTAAATTCCATTATTGAGAAGTTACTGAAGATAGCACTCCATCATCAGCTGTAAGACGTCTGCTGAACAAAGGCCTCCGCAAAAGACCTTTACGACGATCTGTCCTGCGCTGCCCTCGTCCAACATATGCCGGCGATCTTGACCAGATCGTCGGTCCATCTTGTGAAGGACCTACCAAAGTCGAGTCTCGAGTCGGCATTCGAGGACTTTACTGCCCCACCGGCCATCTGTCCGTCGTACTATGTGCCCTGCCCAATGCCACTTCAGTTTCGCAATCATTTAAAAATACAAGACTTATTTCTGATATATACCAGAATTTTCACATCCTCCGAGTACTCAAAACACTCAGAGTGCACGCAATTTCATCTTTTAAAATTATATATAATAATATTTAAGTGTACATTTTAAAAGCATTGTCTCTCGTTGTCCATGTCCGAATTGGCTTCTAACTTGCGTCAATTGATTGAGTCAAGTATCACTCTGGTTTTTTTTATTACTCTATGACTTTACTGATATATCCAACATTTCAAATAATAATTGGTAAGACCAACTAAACGGCATGTGTCACTATTTGATCTATCGCGTACAATTTAATTGAATCTCATTTACTTCAATTTGCTATTGGAATGTTTCCATTGAATTTAAAAGGTTATTTATAAAGGTATTGGGAAATATTGTCAATCACTTCTATCAGTTACTACATTCAGCGGATATTACCACCTTAACAAATGACCACTTAAGGGTTATTATTCTAATAATCATGTTATTGCTAATAATCTATCGGTATCAGTCATAATTTTTAATCTTTTCTTATGGAAGACGAGGACAAACGAGCGTTAACCTGATGTTTAGTGATTACCGCCGACCACGTTCACTTTCAATACCAGAAGAATCACAGGAGCGTTGCCGGCCTTGTAGAAAAGTAGTTGTAGGCGCTTTTTTTTAAAGTATTCATATCGTATCGCCCCGAAAACACAGCTCATTTCACAGTTTGTTTGTGCATGGAATAAATTTATTAATTAATAATATCATTAATAATCAAAGTTCAAATTCACCTTTTTTCTCAAAATAGTAATTTTACGTGGTTCAAAACCACCACGTGTGGTGTGTGTTGTATTTTATTAATTTCAATGTACTCGAAGCGTATATAAGTTACAAAATTTGAAAGATGCCATTGAGCGTCCAGATACCACGCACACAGGCGTCTTTACAAATAGCCAATACACACTACAATAAAACTGTAATAAATAAATAAAAATAAATATAATATCTAGATGCCGTAATAAAAAGCTGTTGTTCTTAGGTAGTACGGTATATAGTTGGAGCGCAGCGGAGACCAATCCAAGGTTTGAACATACATTTCCCAAGTAGCTGTTATCATTTTAGTAGACACTGACAATCCACCAATTGTCATGCAGTCTTTATCGTGCAAATATATATATGCAAATATAAAAATCCAAAAAACCGCAATTATTGACCTTTGACCCCGAATATCTTTAGTAGATGAGTAGCACACAGGTTCGATGGGGATTTTTAAAACTTTATTTGTAATGGTAAACCCGAGTTCTCCACCAATATTCGGCTCTCCCTCAATTTTTGTTATTTGACCACTATGTTTATGTCTAAATTGACCGGACTATACCTACCTAAATATATAACGCACGTCGTATTACCACATAGAGACCAGGATAACATAAATATGGTAGCGGTTGAAATCATGTGTCATCGTAGCAGCATGTACCAGGGCATCATATGCAGCTTAGCGGTTCATACACAATGCAGCTTTCACTTCTGACTGCATTTGAACTTTGTACGCACGCAATTTTTAGTCTTTTAGTTTTTATATTTACACGAAGATAAGTAAAATCGAGTGCTTTGTAACATTGTTAAGCCATCAGAATAAATTTCAGTGAAACCATTCTTCCATGCAACAATAAAACATTTTCCCCAGCAAAAACAATGCAATTACGCGCATGGTGTGAATAAATTGCGTTTCCTAGCGCCTGTGTCTGCGCATACGCACGCCGTATTAATAACGCCAAGAGGCGCCATCGTAATTATCACCGTCTGCAATCTGTATTGTTTGTAATTAAACCGTCACCAAAAAACTGCACAATTTAAATTAGCCTGCTTTATAAAATTAATTAACCATTGTGCGCTTCTGTGCGCTTTTATTACAATTTTATATTCCTTTGTTGTCGATATCGCGTATTTAAATTATTAACCGCGAAAACGTAATCTGTTATTTACGGTTATAGTATTGTACCGTTACGAAATATATTTGATGTGAATACTTCAGAACGCTTTGTTTTGTTGATACCTATTGAATGAGACTTGAATGCTCGGTTATTTTTTTATGACAAAAAAAGGACGAGACGAGCAGGACGTTCAGCTGATGGTAATTGATAAGCCCTGCCCATTGCAATGCAGTGTAGCTCAAACTTCTGAGAGGCACTACAATTGCGGTCGTCACCGTGAGTTATAAGATGTTAAGTCTCATTTGCTACGGCGCCCTTCAGCCCTACTAGCCGGCAGCCTGTGCAAAGGAGCCTCCCAATGTTGAAGGTTATATATATAATATTCGTTTAGGATCTGTAGGTCTACAATATCTCATTAGTTTGTTAATGTAGGCATCGCTGTATAACTAGCTTGTAACAAGTAAGCCAACCATTCCGTCTGGTACGGTCCGCAGAACAAGCGATCTTTATAACATGACGGATTACTTAGCGGCGCACAAATTCGTAATGTTTTATTCATGTAATAAGACGTATAATTGCGTGCACATGAACATAATTAAAATTCTACGGTCGCCCACAACGCGGCGCCGGCGTCGTCAATAACAGCCGGTATGCAAATACTACCGGTTTATTAATTAAAATAATTACACGCTGACACTTTCTCCTACTGTACTATAGTCCTGTACTTGAATATATATGATTCTAGCTGACCCGACAGACGTTGTTCTGTAAATAATAAAAAAAAATACTGTTTTATAGGAATTTGCCAATAATATTTCAAAACATCAAGAATAATTTCGTAAAATATTCTCGCTGTTATTATAATGAAATTGTTTTACAGTCACTGTCAAACCGTGCGTCATTAAATTCTCTCCATAGAAATATGTCCATACAAAACAAATATTGGAAATTAAAATAATTATGGGTCCCAAATCGAAATAAAAACTATCCTTTCTCTCAAGTTGGACCAAACTGCACTCGATGAAGTAATCCCCATTAAAATTCGCTCATTAGCTTAGGAGTCCATCGCGGACAAACAACGTGTCACGTAATTTATATATATTAAGATATATATATATGAATATCAAACTGATTAATAGTTAATTCGTATCAGTAGTGTAAATAACAACAGAAAGCCATCATAATATTATCATCCACTAAATAAACTCTTAAACAACTCTTCAATAATTCGATAATAATATCATAAAAATTCACCGATCCCCGATTCCACTTAGTTCCTGTGGAGTCCATATTCGATGGTATCGCATTGTCCATCGCACAACATTATTATTATTATCCGCTACCGGATAGATGGCTGTTGAGGCAGTAATCAGTCCTCGAATGGCGACCACGTACCGGAAGACGCAGTGTTCGTAGGCCCAACACAAGATGGACCGACGATCTGGTCAAGATCGCCGGAATAGGTTGGATGAGGGCAGCGCAAGACCGATCGTCATGGCGATCTTTATCCAGCAGTGGACCTCTTCCAACTGAAATGATGATGATTATAGAGCGACTGACAACTGTCAGAGCTGAGTCTTAGTGATATGATTCCTGTTAGCATTCCTTTGGGTAATGAATCCCCAAAGCAGGAATAACAAATTTTAATGGCAACGCTCAAACAAACCTGATAGTCATTGTGTAACATTTTCCTGTTCGCCTTTTACCAATTAATAACATACCGACCGCTAGTTCAATTGTGCGTCGCGGCTATAAATACCAACAGAACAATAAAACAGATACGACAGATGTCACGGTTGCATGCAACGATCATTAAAGTTATCATTAAACACCCGGCGTTGATAGCGTATCATATCATAACATTATAAAAATGAATTAATGCAAATATCGTATATCATAATGTAGTCACAATACAGTTGATTGAAAAAGGGGACACGACACCTAATTGCAAAGGTCATTGGATTCCTGATAACCTTTTGTCGTATCACCTCTTTTCGCGAACACTCCTAGTGCCTCGCCTAGTGTATACTGAGTCAAGTTAAGACAACTTCTACGGCAATTATCACAGAATGTTTTTTTATGAAAATAAGTGACGAGACGAGCAGGACCTTCAGCTGATGGTAAATGATATGCCCTATACAATACAATGCAATGCCGCTCAGGATTATTGAAAAACCTTAAAAATTATTAGCGGCACTACAATTGCGCTGTAATTTTCCTAGTTACAGCGCTCTTCAGAGCGAAACACAGTAATGTTCACACATTATTGTTTCACGGCAGAAATAGGCGCCGTTGTGGTACCCATAATCTAGCCGGCATCCTGTGCAAAGGAGCCTCCCACTGGTTGTTGGTGTTTTACAAAGAGTTGATTGTTCTGATCCATGCCTCCAAATGCCACTATTACTGGAACATTAGGAAATGGGGGGAAAAGGGGGAATCCTTTTTAACGTCACTTACTTTACGTTACTTTAAGAGATATGAGATATTAAAATGAGTCAAAAATAAAAAATGTTTTTATATAAACCTACTCTTCTCAAAGAAACTCATCTACTGTCATTAATGAACGCGAAGTAAAGTTATTCCTAATTTAAATCTTTTACGGCCTTACAAATAAAATTGATATAAAGTTAAAACTGATAATAAATCAAGAACATGCTAAATGTTGACTATATCCTTGACAACACTGTCAATACAATGATAATTCTGTCTATTTGTAAACGTGTTGCATATTCTTGGTTTATTCACAGTTATAAATTTATACCAAGTTTAATTGTAAGGCCGTTAGTCTTAATCTTACCTTTGTCACTACAGAATTGCATGTAAGAAGTACTTTTGAACTTGAAGTAACTTTATATTGCGTTTATTAAAAACAGTGTATGTATTAGTTGGGTTTTATAATTTTTTTTAAATCAATAAAAGATTATTCGCAATCTAAAATTTTTTTAGCTTCGATATAACTGTAGAAGTTCAGTTCGGAAAACATATCAGTGATGTGATAGGGAAACAATATAGTGACGTACACTACTCTACGTCCTACCCTACTTTTATTACTTTACTAATACTCTCCTTCCCACATAAATTGCTAATGGAAAATAAATCCATTACAAATCCCCGGTAGAGAATGAGTAAACCGCCAACATTACTTAAGATGCAGCAGAATTTATTAGAAACCTTGTCAAGTGCCTAACAATCTGCCTGAGTAATAATCCTATAAAACAATATTCAATAAAAAGCCAGCCACGTAAAATAGGTAAGAGGTAATAAATTGTTAAGGTCAAATGGCAGGCAGGTGGCTTCGTATCTGATTGCTGCGAAGCACAATGTGCCCGTACAGTTTACTGCAGGCATTAATTACCGGTTTACTGGTTGTAGTGTCTAACGTCTGGGAGTTAAGACTTATCTGACTTACGACCCTTTCACCGATTAATGCTATTACAAATGCTTGTCACAGAAACCGCAAAACACAGTCTATCCATGGACTGAATATATACTAGCGTATAAATACCACTGGACACTGGACAGGCTGTTATACGATACTTACTGAACTAGATTAGCTAGAACGGAAACAGAAAAAAATAATGATTTCAATTCACTATCTGGTTTATAATAATGACCAAACGTTGTTGAAGTTGATATCCTTGATGGAGCCTAAGTATATTGAGAATTTAAAATGCTTAGCAACAAACTTACCACGCAACTGAGCGTGTGTGAATAGTATTACCTATGGTATCTTCAATGAAAGCGCGCCCTTTCTGAAACGCCGGCAACGCTCAAGTGATTCCTCTGGTGGTGGGAGGATATGATATGATACCTCCTTTGCACAGGATGCCGGCTGTATGGGTACCACAACGGCGCCCTTCTGCCATGAATCAGTAATGTGTAAGCATTATTGTGTTTCGGTCTGAAGGGCGCTGTAGCTAGTGAAATTAATGTTCAAATGAGACTTAACATCTTATGTCTCAACGTAACGAGCGCAATTGAAGTGCCGCTCAAAATTTTTGGGTTTTTCAATAATCCTGAGCGGCACTGCATTGTAATGGGCAGGGCGTATCAAATACCATCAGCTAAATGTCCTGCTCGGCTCGTCCCTTATTGTCATAAAAAAGTTAAAATAATCTCGATTTCAGAAATAGGCATAGTTATGTATGAGTGGGCTTTTTTCTTAGGATAGGCTTGCTGGGTACTTCACTGGCGCACTTTCTGCTGTCAGGCCTAGTGCAAGGATTATTGTGTTTTGAAGGGCGCAGATTTTTTCTTTAACTGATTTTGAGGAATACGAATAATAAGAAGAGGAATAAGAGTAAATAATTGAAGTGAGATTTATCACAAAACATACCCCTTACCTCTAGAGTTAGTTTTAACAGTATAAATAAAAAAATACTTCCATAATCAACGTATATTTTATTTTAAATCAGCTTTTACTTTTTCTCAAGAATCGAGCTATATATCAAAATAACAATTCAAATACGATCACATAAATATAAAACATCTTTAGCTTCATAATAACTTTGGGTCTTTGCGCCTCTCGTTACTAATACCGTAGTTTCATACACTTGGAAAATATAACACGTCAATCTATGAGTTATTTTGGAATAACTAAAACAACTGTGTAAGCATGTAATCTCGCTAAAATAATCGAAATAAAAACGCGCGTTACATTTGAATCAGCGCCAAAAGCGTCAAATGAATTTAGCTCCGAAACGAGAATCGCCGTGACTACTTCGAGCGGCATCTTGCAATCAAAAAGACTAACAGAATAAAGGATATGATTCAGAAGAACTTTGTGATTCAAAATCTTCAATATCACATGGCGTTTACGACTTGCATGTTGCTCAAATCATTGAGTATATAACTATTGGAGATGATATTTAGAATATCTGCGATATTAGGTGCAGCTATACATTTCGTAATATCTTTATTTCTATAGAATAGTAGGTCAAACAAGTACTTATTAGGGTGAGTAAAAACCGCCGCCCATGTTCCATTGCAACGATAGAAAAACACAATAGCATTGCCGGCCTTAATCCTTCAGATGCTAGTTAAAGTCAGAATCAAATTGATTTTGATAATTTAAATAGTTAAAGTCAACTAGAACAATCTACTTTTTGTAAAAAGTAACCCCTAAAAGGAATGTAACAAAAAATAAGTAGAATAGTTCGATAAATAACTGTTAAAATAACCAATGCCTTAAATTAATATTTGATTTGTGGTGCTTTGTTTGCCTGCTAACTTTCCGCTTCTGCCCGCGGTTGCTTCGTTGTGAAAGAGTGATAGGCAAATTGTGGAGTGAGCAAAGTAGGTCATCTAGTAAAGTTTATTACTAGCTTGCTCGATACGGCTTACATCAAAAGTACTTAAATAAATGCGTGCACAAAGCTTAATTTTATTTAACCGTTTCTAATATATCAGTTTACGTAAGCGTTTCCTTTAACTTTGTTTTTCTAAAGTAAAAATTTCTGTAAATCTTTTGTTTCATCGAGGGGTTGTTCATGCATATAATATATCCGATTGTAGCCATTACCACTTTCACGGTCAGTATGATACAATCCATACACTGTTTTTGTATTTGATTTTCAACTCAATTTATGACTGACACTGTTTTCACCGCACTGTTTGACTCATCCGTGGTTCTGCACATTAAATTAATTTGTTTACAGTGTCTCTTGAATAAATGGAGCAGTTCCTGCCTTTCTTTGTTTGTTATTGCTATATCATCTTCTCTACAAATTATTACAACAACACAATTAAATATAAGTATGTTTAATTTTCCCGCCAGTCAAAAATACGGGCATAACTGGCTGGGTATATTTAAAATACCTGATGATTAAGAATTCGTAGTAATACTAAAAGTGCAATTTAACGAAGGCATGAATTTGGGTTCGAATTTATTCACTGATAAGAACCGGCGTCGCCAAGTCACCAAAAACATTTCGTCGATAAGTCGCCAAACAGGGCTATTCAATTAGCCCCCGTTATCTTCGACGAGGAAGGTAAGGACAAAAGGATCGTAGAAACAATCTCGCCTTATTCTCTTATCGCGGCCACTCATTTGTCGGTGACATTCCGGGAATGGAGTCGGCGGATGGCCTAATTGAAGTCGCCCACACTCTATCACGCCATTAGGACAGTCCCTTTTGTTCTTGGCAAGTTGCAACAGGTACATTTACCTGCCATTTTTTTTGTGTTGCAGCGAAATTTTTACCTGGCCCACTCGAAACTATTTAAGGGCCTTATTTTGTTATTATTTTATCTATTTAAGTTATTACTTAAGTGTTTTTGATGAAATGCAGTTAATGACGAAATATTATGTCGCATTTCATAGTTTTTGATTTTTTAACAAGTTTTTTAAAATTACCTTGAAAGATAGGATTTTAACTAGAACTCTGGGCATTAATGACGTCTGGTATGATATGAACTGCAATCACTTTTAGTGCATCCTGATGTGACAGTAACCTGATGTGACAGTAATCTACACATGTCTGATCGGATGTGTTCCGGTATGATATTCGATGGTATGTCGCATTGTCCAACGCACAAAATTATTATTATTATTACCGTTCGTACCGACCGAATACCGAGTACGACGCTCGACGGTGTGAGGCACTCACCAGACCGTTCGATGGTCCGGCCGTACCAAACCCGACCATGTGCTTAGACTTTTATGTCTGAAAGTGGCATTGCATTGAAGTGGGCAGGGCTTTTAGTCTCAAAGAAGAAAATCATTGAATCTTTAAAACAAAATGAAACAGCTCGCACAAATATCTATAAATGTAAATATTAACAGAAGCACTTAAGTTAGAGAGGTCTTACTAATCCAAACAACTACACGAATAATATTTTCATCAATTGTTGATTGTACAATGTTTACGAATGCTTCCACCTACCTGTCTTCGACATTTATGATGTGTTCCCGTCACGCTGTCACCAACTTGTTGAGATTCCACAAATAGTCATTATACTTAATGGATCTCAAGAGTTTGCTATCTTGGGTTTTGAGTGCTTTAAGCCCACCATATATTAATGTTTACGATTTAGACGTCTGGTCCAAAATTATCGATGTATTATTGAAGATATACGGCTTTTGGCGCGTTGAGAAAAATTATCAGAATGAAGGTTTATGATGCGCGCGCACACCGTCACGCAAATTCGACAGCCTGACGTTAGCTGTTCAACTAGACAATTTACACACCACGCCGCCCATTTCTGCCGTGAAGCAGTAATGTGTAAACATTATTGTGTTTCGGTCTGCAGGGCGTCGTAGCGTAGTGTAATTACTGGGCAAATGAGACTTAACATCTTATGTCTCAAGGTGACGAGCGCATTTGTAGCGCCGCTCAGAGTTTTTGGGTTTTCAAGAATCCTGAGTGGCACTGCATTGTAATGGGCAGGGCGTATCAACTACCATCAGCTAAACATTCTGCTCGTCTCGTCACTTAATGCCATAAAAAAATTGTGTTATACTTCTGCTACCGCAATCCGCTTGTAGCTCATATGTCTACTGACCCTCAACCAATGGATTAGAATTAAATAAATTTAATTTAAATTTATATGGTTACAAGATTTAAAATAAAAAAATAATTTATCTCTTGTTGTTAAAAAATATTTAATGATATTTTATTTACATCAAACAATGATATTTATTCAGCACTTGAGTAATTACTTGTAATTGTCAAAAATTGTAAACTAATTTAAATTTAAATTATTTACTCTAAGGTATTGTGACAGTATGTATTTCTCTTTGTGTTTCGCTAGACGCAAGCACGCGGATTTGTCATTCAGGTAATCGTTTACAGTGTAAAAAGCCTTTTTAATCAAAATGTTCTTAGTTACCGATTTAAATCTATTAAAGGGCCATTCTTGCAGGCAAATTAGTATTAGATACTCATTCCCACAAAAGAAGAATGTTCTTTTTGCAGACGATAATAATGAGTTCACAATTTACGTCTCTTTTCAAACAATTTAAATTCTGATGGACATGTATTACATTCGCATAAATATATGGAGAGGCAAGCGTTAAAATATCAGCTATTACCTTAATAAACTCCCTTAGATAAAATTATGATCCTAGCTGATAAATACCGCCCGTTTTAGTAGGACAAAAATGCTCTTAATATCAGCCGCATTTTCCCAAAGCAGAATACCTATAAGACATGATACAATGAAAATAGCCAAAGTACACCAATCTGGCCGTTTCAACTTTAGTGAGCTGTCTAAGCTTCCTAACGGCATTTGCAGCAGAGCTTAACTTTCTGTCTTCTTAACTTAGCTTAACTGTTACAATTAAAAATAAGCAATATATTACATTTGAATTATGAATCTGTCGTTTTTATTGTTCATTGAGTTTTCTCATTTTGGCGCCAATAGATTGTACAATATTTTGCTATATTAGTGTAGTGGGGTGATAACAAGAACCGAACCGTGATTGTATTATACAAAGTAGGTATGGAGCCAAATGCAATTTTTAAAATTCTGCATACGCTTGGAATTAGTAAAAAGTTGGTGTACCGGGCTTTTAATAGGTACAGTGAGACCTCCTCCTCTGTTTATTATAACAGAAAAAGATCTGGACGACCACGTAGTGTTCGTACGAAAACGGATGTCAAAGCAGCACGGGAAAGAATTCGAAGAAATCCTGTCCGAAAGCAATAGATTTTATCTCGGGAGATAAAAATAACACCTAGAACCATGTCGCGAATTTATAAAGATGACTTAGGACTTGCAGCCTTTAAGACGCGTACTGGAAATTACTAAATTGAGCCCCAAATTGCTTCCGTTAGGCGTGGTGAATTTTATTCATTTGGTTTTCTTGACATTAAAGACTTTACCGAGAAATACTTTGTTCGTTGGTTTTTTTCGTGCGAGTCTTTTAATTTAGTCCGTTCATTTCGTTATAATTATTTCTATTACGATCCACTCTAAAAATAAGTGAAGTGTCATCAGCAAACAGTACAACATCACACAGATTTTATAGATAATATGGTTAGTCATTCATATACACAAAAAACAACAAAGGGCCGAGTATGGATCCCTGTAGCACGCCTTATTGAACCGGTAAATCATTTGATTTCACTTCACCTATATAAACGCACTGAACTCTTTGGTGAAGGTAAGATGATATCTTCTTGCGTGTGTACATAAATACACACACTTTTTATTTATACTAGTCGGGATTAGCTATTAACTTATTCTAAGCGTGGCTGATTTTTTATGACTTGTCTATCAAAGTCGGTAACAGTGGGTAGCAATAGATTCGCTTTCCATTTCTATCTTGCTTTATCTCCGTTACACACTTTGTAATTTTTCTTCCACGCTTTGTTTGTCCGTTGGTTTATTGTTTTATCTATCACTTAAAACAATAATATTACAGAAATGATACTATTATAATAACGACTATTTTTCTTTGCAGTTAAGTAAAATACAAATTTTTTCATACAGGCGCTCTGGGAATCAAATTCGCTTCCAGTCTTAAAACACAGAAGTCTTGTAGTTGAATTCCTTTCCCATTCACTGACTCCTCTCGATCTAAATATACCTCAAGCACTCCATTTCCGTTAAGTAGACTTCCGGCGACGTGTAAATTGATTCCAGCCGTCATAAATCTCGGACCGATATACCTGAAAGCCTCGTAATATCGGGCTAAGTAAATGTTCGTGTTCGTATGATAAGACTTTTTGTGGCATGGCTCGACTTGTATCCCTACGCAGATAAAGGTCTTTGGGACTGAGGGGCGTAAGATAAGACTGTTATTTGTTCTTGCATCTGTGAATTAACCGACGTCTCTGGTCTTTCTTATTACGTTACTCATAAGAACCACTTACTAGTACCTTGATAATCACTACGTCATAGTATTAAACAACGTCGCTTTCCGCTGTCTGTCCCTATTAATGCTTAGATCTTTAAAACTACGCAACGGATTTTTAATAGATAGATTGATTTAAGAGGAAGGTTTATATGTTATACATGAATAGTATAGTATAGAAACACTGGTAATTTTAGAGGTTTCTAATATTATGTCGTCAATAAACACATTTTTTGAACCCTACGAGATAGATCAAAATATTGTAATACAGTATTGTACCTACACCTTAAAAAGGCCTACAAAAAAGTTCCAGATAAGATATAAATCTATGATATCTATCTTACTTTAGAAAATGGATCCTTAATTATTTCTCAAACGTGCGATGTAATTTCACCCGAGCATTGTATTAGACTAAGAATATTCCAGCTCATGAACGACCCGACAGCCCGATAATGAATGAGCAATTTTGATTGTCAATGTGTGCATAAGTTAGTGGTTGAATATTTAAAATACTAACAAGCTAATGCTATGCGTGGTTGACTGTTTACGACTTGTCAATGAAAATCGGTTACAATAGCAATAAATTCGCTTGTTGTCTATCTTGCTGCATCTCCTTTAGATATGTTCTACTCTCTTGCACGCTGACACCTGTAGTTTAAAAAAAAAGTATGAATTGTCGTTATTAACTATTGCAGTTATAATATAAATATTTACTAAGTAATTTATACACAATTATCTGAACTAATATAAATATATATAAAAAATAAAATATATATATAAAATTTAAAGTTTATATATTGTAATAATGTTTGTTACTCATTTACTTCAAAACGGCTGAACGGATCTCAATGAGTTATGACCCCCCGGAGATTATTAGCCAGATTTATACACGTTATGTTTTATCAATATATGTGAGCGTAGACGTAATCTTGGGTAAAAGCTAGTAATTATATATTATGTTGTACATTTATCATATATATATTCATATATAGAAAAAAAATAGATGTATTTCGTAATTAATAACATCGTCTTAATTAAGTTTTCATATTCTGTCGTGTATTTTTAAGTTTAAGGTTGGTTTGCATCGTTTCTCACACAACATCAGCTCATCAACGGTACCAGGATTTCATAAGAGTAAAGACGTGCTCCAAATACTCTTACTGAAGTACCCACGGGCGGCTGCCTTGCGTCTGTTATCGTCTTGGAATTTATGTGTTTCGTATCTAAAACGCACCTGCCGCTATAAATATCTATAGATTACCTCACTCATACCATGGCTATGATTGTCTTATATTTTCTTGACGAGCCTTGCATGTGTCTACGAGTAATTGAGTTCGACAATCGACAAACAATTCACTGACATAGCTCAAACAACCGTTACAATTGTTAGAAAGCACGCTTTGGCTTCAGCTTGAGAATATCCGATATTTAACAATATTGTCGGATATTTTTGGTTTTGCAAAAAAAACCTACACCTTACCAACGTGCTTGTCAATCGCTCAAAAAAGCGCAAAAAATCAGCACACCATTTATTTTCAAAACGGCGCGGTGGTAGTACCACCGTTGTCCAGTGTAAGATTTAAACGATACTTGAGATACGATATCGAATTCGTTATATTATATAATATAGATGTATTTAAATATATCAACGAAAATTGTGTTAAAATACTTTGTACCGAAAGAATGTACGTGTTTTTATGGGGCTAGTCTAAGAGCTTACCACCCTTAATCAGTTTTTTTTTAGTTCCAAAGATCGTAGATTATTCTCTTAGTACAAATGCACATGATACTTAGATAATTTGCATAAGTAGATGCTCGTAGTTGCTAGCGAAACCTGAGATAGGCACTGTATAGTGACTATAGTTTATTTATTATATTTCTGAAGCACTTACAACAGTTGAAACATGAAATGCTACGGTCCCATGAACGCAGACGGAGTTAATATCTAAAACGTCGTATTTATCATACGAACATAATACAAGCTCTATTATAATGGAATAGAATTGTTATCAGAGTGTCTGTTTTGTGAAGCTGCCTGAGGCGCCGGCGCCGGTAATATCGCCATTTTTTCCCGCTTGTTATGTGTTCATGTAATTTAAAAAATGATAGGATAATTGTCTAGTTTGAGGATAACATGGTTTTTTATTTTCACAAGGGTTTGTATTTGCATGAGTTTTTTTAAATATAAAAAATGGTTCACATTTTATGCGTTACGATACAGTTGAGACTATAAAGCAGCCTAGCGTAACTCTCTAAGATAAAAGCAATTCACTTGATTGTATGAAATGTTTACTTCTTTTTTATTAATAATAAATTACTTAATATAATTGTTTCTTTTTTATTAATTATCATACCCCTACCAAATTCACTGACATAGCCCAAATGATTGCGAAACTGAAGTGGCAGTGGGCAGGGCACATAGTTCGACGGACAAATGTCAGTGGGGCAGAAAATTTCTCGAATGGCGACCAAGTACCGGAAGACGCAGTGTTGGTAGGCCCCCAACAATATGGACCGACTATCTGGTCAAGATCACCGGAATACGTTTGACGAGGGCAGCGCAGGACCGATCGTTGTGTAGATCTTTGGGGGAGGCCTTCCGGCTGATGATGTTGATTTTGCCCCAAGCCCCAATACTTACTTTAAACATATTTGTATACGTATTCACAGCAGTTACATACGTATAAATTATTAAATGTGTAAAGTATTATTCGTTAAATAGCTTTCTTTAACTCTATTCGATTGTCAGCTTTTACTCTGCCAAAACTGCCCCCGAAAACATTCTATGGAAGAATTTACAGTTTTTGCATCACGTATTAAAATCTATTACGGCTGTGGCTTCGTCACCACCAGTTGACCCTCGCTACTGACATAACCTGACCGGACATAAAAAATAAAGTTATTTTATCGGCAACAAACAACAAAACTATTGAATCACAGAAGCCAATACTTAATAACAATATTCAAAAATAGTATTCACGTTTTAGTCCCACTGGGATACCGTCTCTAATAGAACATTCTAGAATAGCTTCGTAAGGGGTTTTACCTCACCAGACTATCTAGAACCCTTCTGCTCCGCAAGCTACACCCGAAGAGCTCCTTGAAACCAGCTCTGAGGGAGGATTAAGAGTTCTCAGTTACTGGCTTTAAATGCAGTAAGCTTCTGGCGACAGATGTGAATGTAAACTGAAAAGTTGTAGCGACAGCAAAAAAAGTATCTTTTTTATTGTAACTTTTTTGTACTCGTGCCTTTGAAATTGAAAATGTTTGCGAGTGTGTGTATCAATATATTGTTTTGAAATAAGTATTTGATTATATATAGTGCCGTAGTCACCGGGCGACTAACGTCAATCATTCAGAAAGTCAATTAAATTCAATAGAAGACTGAGAAAGAGGGTAGATAAATTTATTTGTCAATAACAATTAGGTACTTCGCTGCGAAGCCACTAACTCCGTGATCATGGCGTATACAACATCGTCGCTATCTGAAATTCCATGTTACCAAGTTTTTAAACTTATATTATTATCTAATTTGACATTATAAAGATTTATAAGGGCTAGGACTCATAATGCCAGCCATTGTTAAAATACTCTATTTGATTAAAAAGAGTGGCCGTTGAGTTTCTTGTACTATGTTCTTTTCACGAGCTCAACTTTTTACGAACATATTGTAAATTCAGTAATTTAAAAGTAAGTGACGATTCAAAAGCGCTCTTAGCTAAGCCTAATTGAATAAAGTTTATCTGACTTTGACTGTAATGCTGACCGTACCTAACATCTGCTTATTTATATCGGAGGATGGATTGTAAATCAGGAGGTTGTTTATACGTTATAATAAACTAAAACAATAACAACACTCACGCCTGTGCAGCGCTCTATGCGTTATAGTCTTAGAGATGGTACTCTTTTGTATTACTACAATCATGCATAAAACATTTTTCATGTGTGTATTTTATATCGTTATATATATTTATAATATTAGTCCATCACATGTTATTTTAATGAATTTGGTAGTTTTCTCTGGTTTGTTTTTTATTACAATTACTTATTAAATAATTTTTAATACTGTATTAGATAAAGATTTGTTTTATTCAATTGTAAATATATTTAGAAATATTAAAGATAGTTTTTTTTTTAATGTCTGATAACATTATTCTACATCCATGGAATTTTTATAACATTGAATAACACTACAGCCTGCTTAAATTGATACCATAAAAAGTAATTAATGTGTTTTCTCAGGCCTTGTCTCTTTCACTTGCCTCTTTAAATACACTTTTTATCTTATATTTCTCACCATTTTTCACCGTAGTTTGATATATCTAGATCCGTGTTTAGATTAATATTAAAAATTATGAAACAAACTTAATATCATTCTTTATCTCCTAAGCTATAACATCTGAGAAGAATTTAAATACAATTCTAAACATCCTGCATTTTAAGGATACACATTCATGAAACTTTATCGCAACATAAGTTGTTACGACGCATTTCATATTTTGTCTGTGACTTCAGCGTCGCGTCGTGATATCTAAAAAAATTATAAGTAATCATTTCTTATGATGATTTGGAGCTCGGTGGATAAGAACTCACGTGGAATTTGTGCCGGTCGTAATAGACAAACAGACAATAGATATATCGTAATGCTCGTAAAACAACCGAAAAAAGTGTTCCGTTTTATATTTGTCACACATAATGCATGCTTATTTCTTACTTATAAGAAATATGGATCCAACAAGTTATGATGCGCGCCTTAGATTGAAAAAAATTGCAGTGAACAGATAACCTCTATTTTCAGCAAACGCACGCACACTAAAACCAAGTGACTGACGAGTGTAAGAAAAAGTTTTCTTGCACGCGTATGCGTTACCTAACAGCTAGAGGCTCTTTCTGTCAAGAAAGAGCCTAGCATTATAACATAATATTTGCACATTTTTGAAGTGAAAACTTCTTTAGCATCGTTTTGATTTCAAAGTCGATGAAACGAAAAAGCGAGACAGTAAAAAGAGACAGACAGACAAATGAGATAGAAATCACTATACAGTGTTTCGGTACCAGGCGATCATAGTTAAAGAAGAGATTGCCTTGTACTTATGACGCGAGTATACCTTAATATATTTTGAAGAGAGAACTTAAATATGCTAGCGGTGATAGTAATGTCTTTCATAGCGGTTGAAATGTGTCTTCCTAGCAACATGTACCAGGACTTCATATGCAGTTTAGAGGTTCATGCACATGCAGGTTTCACTTCTAACATGTGTACGCACGCAATTTTTATAATATAAATCAAATCTTTGGTTACAGGTAAGCAAATTGGAACGTCGAAATTATTTGATTGACAAGCAGAGACAATTCACGTCTTTTGAAGATATTCGTGAGTATCTTAGGCTAAGGTTTACTTTACAATGTTTTAGATAAATAAGTGCACTTATATTAAAAGACTGGACAGTTTGTTTGTCGTTAGCTAATCTCTATAACTATGATAATATTTTGTATTGTTAAAACTTTTTATTTTATTTTGTGAGTATTGAATGAAACTGGGCTGTCACGCTCGGTTATGTAACGCTCGTCTTGCGCTCGTCCGGGAAGAGTTGACTCAGTCAAACTAAGCTAAGTCAGAGGAATATCTATCAGAGCAATATGTCAAAAGTTATTTCCGAAAGTTTTTACATCGAGAACAGAATCCAACACTCATTACTTTCCGCCAACGAGACAGCGCCCATTGTAGTAGCAAATACAATATCTTATTACCAAGCCTTACAATACTTAAATATCATTTTATATCGATTCTCAGTATTAATATCAAATTACGCACGCCAACATATAAGATACAATTAATAAGCCTACTACTTAAGTTACGCTTTAATAATTATAATATGCCTAGACACAGACATATGATTCCCATTATTTTCTGCGTATAACATAAGTATCCATCCCTACTATGTCGTACAACATTATTCTTTACTGTCTTCATTGATGTACAGTAAATAATTAGATTCTGACTACGCGTCTATTAGGCAGAGTTTCCGTTTAGGTGTGTTTCGACCGCGCTTTGAATACAACGCCACGCAATGATAAAGTGTTAAGTGAAAAACTGTTCAAATAATAGCATAATATCTAAACTTAAAATGGATGGAGTGTGGTATTTCAGGTAAGTGGCCCTTTAAATTGACAAAATTGCGTGAGTTATTTGACGTTTTTATCATTTTCACTAATCAGTGTAATACACTTTGAACATTAATGTATATACAACGCCGCTCGGAAATTTTTTGACGTACTTTTAGGAGGCGATTTGGAGTCTAGTTGCTTATTTTACGTCAATAACTCTTTTGGATAAACCATCGCTTACAAGAACTTATGATATTATTAATACGTGTATTTTATTATGGAAAATTTTTAGCATTTCTATACAAGTATTGCTTATGAGGTCTGATAAAAAGAGAATACAAAACATGTAGAAAATTATTTTGATATAAGTTAAGACGTTTCGAACGTGTATAACTTATACATGTAGGTTTATTGGAAGAAATAAAGTGTTATTATATTTTTAACAAAAGCTGACATTGTGACAAAAGTATCTTATCATATCAAAAACGAAGACTGCCTGAATAGCAGCATAATATATAGGTCGTGTCGTGCTCTGTGGCACTTTAAGGCAATATGGCAGCCTAGTGACGCACCATTGTCGTGTCGATTAATGATCTCTATCAAGGGATCGAGCCTATCCTGTAATAGGGCGGGTGATTTTAGTGACAGAGTTTCCATGATTACACTGGCCCAGTAAGTAATTTGAATACTTTGAATTTCTTTGCAGACTTCCATAGGGTTTCCTCATGATGGTTTCTTTCACTGTAAGAACGTCGTCGGCGCTTTTATAGTCGATGTTAATATAAGTTAAAGAAGGACAATAAATTTAAGACATTTGGTCTTAAATGAATTGGATCTAGGCGTACGATCTGATCGGGAATATACCAAAACGTGCGATCTATTTATTGTTTAATTGATTGAAAATTGTCTCAACATCCAAATTTATGAAATTACTAACAAGTTATTAATAACATGCCATAATCTCAGTTGAAATATTGAATTTGTACGTTGTTTCTGATGTATTAATGACGAATAGTATTCAACATTTGGCACAGGCGAAACAATGAGTCGTTTCGTCACAACACGAACGCCGCTAACAATCGCGAATTTGATTGAAAACGTGATTTTGCATAACAATTAACATTGTTTTTTTTATTCGTGAGGTTTGTAAAGGACATTGTTTGCAATCGGCGCCAGTTCACGGCGCCGCGTATCCGCTAGTGATTGACGATTATCGATAAACAATAGTGTTGTTGCACTCTAATTTATACTTGGATAATCTGTGTTTACAAAACACTGCGATTTAGTTATCAAGTTGTGGGAACAATTGTCTTTGAGCTTGTCATATTTAGATCAACAATTTCGGACAGGGACTGAAAAGAGCATTCAATTCTGACTAGATACGTAATATTTTAACAAATATAATATTATAATTTATAATATATATTATAAAGCTGCAGTGTTTGTTTGTTTGTTTGAACGCGCTAATCTCTGGTACTACTGGTCCGATTTGAATGATTCTTTCAGTGTTGGGTAGTCCATTTATCGAGGAAGGCTATAGGCTGTGTGTAATTTTTTTTCAAAATTAGGGATCCGTAATAAAATTGCTATTTTGTAACACAAGGTGTAAAATCGAAAACCTATTTTTGCGTGCGCTGCAAAAACTATTGACAATAGAACAAAATGATGTACAGGCTATAATATAGGCAATATTTTATTACTTATAAAACTATCGCGTGAATTATACTTTATATGGCAAAACAACGTTTGCCGGGTCAGCTAGTATAATATATTATGAATGAATTTAAATTCATATTCAAACTGTGCACAGCATAAACAGTTTGTATTAAAATATTAGATGCAAATAAATGTATATGTTAACTACTTTATAGCATCCATTAGCTAAAACGAAAACTTCATAATTTACTAGGTAAATAGAAACGCAGTTTATGTGTAAATTATATGCAAAGGGAAATTGCGACAGAGTCTAAGTGCTCGGCGCCTTTTAACATAACGTACTAGGGATTATTCTTTATCGATATATTATCGACTTCTTAGGGTTGTGACTATTCTATCCGTCGGCTACATTATAATTGCTATGGGTATACGGTTTGTGGTTGAAACTCGACCTATTGTGTTTCAATTTGTCGTTCGAAAATGGTTAGTGTTTTTATAGAAAAATAGTGATGTTAAACCACACTAAGCTTTCTTTAGTTAAGAAATAGTAACCTTAAACGTAAAGAACATGTTAAATCGTGACTCAATTATAGTTAAAGGTTTCGTTTGATGTTTATGTTGCCTATACAGCTAAATTATTAATAGGGATTAAAAAGTATGAGAGAGACATACATAATATTGATTTGGAATCAATATTCCTTCTCTTAAATTGAAAATTAATTAACTTTTTAGTTGCTTTGTTTCTCTTTAAAGAGAAGAAATATTTATGTGAGTGTCAATTCGTTCTCTGTCTGTGATAATGTTGGGTCGTATTTTATTTTCGTACTCGATGGCCGATACGTTCATAGCAACTTCACGGCAGTCGTTGTATAATAAATAAATAAAAAAAGCTTTATTATTCCTGTACACATATTTTTACATACAACAAAAAATATTAAAGTACCTATAAAAAAGTTGTGTAATGGACACACAAACTTTTAGGAGCCTCCTAATAGTTTCTCCATTCCTATCTGGTATCTATCCCTGGCTTCTCTCTGTCTTTGTCTTCCCGCACGTTTATCACGTCATCTTCCCATCTCTTAAATGGCCCCTCCCTGATTTCTTTTAAGTCTCTGTCGGTGGCCAGCCCATCTCCACTTCAGTCTCAGTATCTGCTATATCTTTGGCTTTTGTTTTGTTACGGATAGTAATGTTTTTCACTTTATCTCTTAGCTTTAAGCCAACATAGTTTCTTTCCACGGCTTTTTGACAGCTTCTGAGTCTCTCCAGTTGCTTTTTTCTAAGGTTTGTCTGACCAGGTTTGGCAGGTGTCGGTGAAGCAGTGTGTGAGGCGTATGTTCATGGCCTTTGTTTTCTATGTGACTGGTAAAGTGCCCTTGAAAACATCCTTCAAAGACGTCGTAGGAAGGACACAGAATAAAGAGGAATATGGGCAGGTGTTATCGTCTGTGGGTACCTTAAGTTGTCGTCTCACGTTACCCCATCTGTAAGTGTCTGAAAGTGGCGCCGTCGGTCTTTGGCCGCCTGCCACCGTAACACACTGTCCGCGCAATTACAAATATCTATTGGAGCGAAGCAATAAACTTATGCGCTAATTTCATCGAGTTACATTAACACGTCTAACTGGGCCGTGATTTAAGAGTGTCTGTGCAATGACTCATAAATTGAACTCCCAACTGCCCTCATGTTTCCATAATGTGTGAATTTGATTAATTTATATTATAACTTGCAACTGTATTTGAAATGATCTTTTAACATTTGAAAGTATGTATAGAACGTCATTGATAATAATAGTACAAAATGTTACAATTTGCTTTACATGAACATCAGTTAATGTCAGTGATTATTTTGATGTATGTTTAACAATTGGTTATTTTTTAAAGTGATAGCCCTCACTTCTGGGATAAATTACACGAATTAAATTTGAAAACAAAATTTTCCAGCGGAATTTCAATTTTAATTTGATGTATTTTCATTGAAATAAATCAAATTAAAAAAGCATTTATTTCTACTACTTAACACAATTATTACTAAAAAATTAACTATAGGGTAAGATTAAAAAGTAGTAGTTGCCTCTACGGCTAAGCCCCCCATATACCTCTCCAATACGCTCTATCTCTGGCTCTTCTCATCAAGTCCGGTCTAACTCTTTGAGTGAAAACATCACGCCATCTCCCTCTTTGACCGGAGCCTTCCCATTGTATCCTCTCCGTAACTCTTTTCGTGCATATTGAATCGTCTTATCTGCATATATGACGTGCACAGCCAGATAGTTTAAGTGTGATTAGTTTTTTCTCTAATATATTTATTTTTTATTTTGTTTATGATTCGCATGCCTAGTATGCTCCTTTTCATTTTTCTTAGGCTGACGGTAATATTCCTTTCATCCTCCTTAGCACCCAAGACTGGCAGCCATAATGTTAGAGTTGGTAGCATGGATACTTCATAAACTTTTTCATTGAAATATGTAATTGTAATTATAATCACAGGGATGTTTCACAGTACGTAGACAGAGGATCGTGTACGGCGCGCGGGGTCGGCACGCACTTGGCTTGTCGCCACAGATGACCTCATTGCGCCGGTTTTGGCGCCATTGTCGCTGTCACCCAGATTACTATCGCATCAATGACACGCCAAGAACGCCGCGCAATTATTTATCGATGCACACATTCTATATGAGACTATTGTCTACTTACCTTCAGCCTAATTTTACTGTATTTAATATGAATAGCAAAAGTTCCGTTATGAATTATTAATATATTAATAAATATTAATATTTTAAATAATTTGTTATTGTTAAAGTGATATCCCTCACTTAGGATTAAATAAATTTGGAATCAAAATATACTAACGATGAGGGACTCGAACCCGCGACCTCTCGGGTTCCGTCCGAGCGCTCCTCCAACTGAGCCAGCTGTTCGAGTGACATATGGCTCGTAAATCTTGGTAAATCTTGTTCAACTCTCAGGTTGTGGCTTAATCTACAGGATCTACTTTACAATAGATAACCTGATCAACCCTAATAATTACATATTAGGAAATTGACTTGAGAAGTCGCTCTTTTAAATCTAAACAATTTATTATTTTATTGTTAAAGTGAAATCCGTCATTTCTGGAATTAATATATTTTTTTTTATAAATTTAAATAAAATGTTAATATTTTATTCAGATACTTTCTTCTATCAAGGCAGTCTGTGAAATATAAACATATGTTACTGTCTGAAGTTAATCTATATTATACTCACGCCAAGTCAAGAGGAAAATGACACAAGCCCATCTTAGAATCTATTTAAAACTAACATGTAGGTGACATTAAGGTTTCTTAAATCAGTAAGTAATAAGATATATATAGATAAGGTATAATTGCACCACGAAATAAGATTCTGTTTTGAATGTCACAGCTTTCAAGCATTACAAGCTAAACGCTTATCTTCCACTTGTCGTTTATATTTGTACTGTAGATAGACTATTTATAAAGATTTTAAAACTGGTATCTTAAAGTACTTTATAAAAGGTTATTTCTTGGTATTACTGGTAAATTATATACGTGTACTTTAATATCACATTTAAATAAATACCTTTTATAATATTAAATCGCACGAGCTGAGTTTGGTAAATTTTAATATTATTTATTTAACTATATTATTTATTTAACAGTACGATTAACCTCAGTCATTCCGGTTTAAGGTAAATTATTACCAAATAATTAAAAATTCAGTTATTTATTGACATGATTATAATCCTTTATAAGGGCGTTCTACCACCCACGCAGCGAATCTAAAATCACCCAAAAATATATTATAACTAGCTGACCCTACAGACGTTGTTCTGTGCATAATAAATAAAGTACTTTTTTTTAATATTTTATAACACCAAGAATTATTTTGTAAGATATGCTCCCTGTTGTTAACTATTATGAAATTGTTTCACAGCAGAACTGTCAAACCGTGCGTCAATAAATTCTCTCATAGAAAATATGTCCATGTCCACCAATTATGGGTCCCAAATCGAAATAAAAACTTTTCTATCTCTCAAGTTGGCCTAAACTGCACTCCATGAAGCAATCCCCATTAAAATCCGTTCATTAGTTTAGGAGTCCATCGCGGACAAACAACGTGTCACGTAATTTATATATATATTTAGATATAATATGGTTATAAGAAGAAATCGGATGGTGAGGAAAGTTACCTGGAATGATAAATAACGCAATATTTTATTATGCTTGCGATAATTTTTGTGGTAAATTACTGTGTATGAGTAAATTTAAATAGAACCTGACCTTCATGCTTATAAATCCATGTAATTATAACATCCAATACAAATACTAACTTATATACATAATATTTAACTAATGCTAATTAATTATAATTAATGTAACGCCGCCGAGCTCTGTTAGTCACCATTTTATGCGCTTAAATACCTAAGTAATAGCTTAATAACTTAACATAACAGCTGCAGTGTGGGACGATCCTATTGCAATGTAAGTAACATTACAACTTAGTCTAGTTACTTATGTATGTCAAACAAGCTTTAGGCTAATTTATAAGTCGAAAATTAATTAGTTTGGAATAGCTTGATCATTTTAATCTATATATATATATATATAATGAAAATGATCTTTGTTTGAGGCTCTCACGCCTAAACCACTGATCGTATCGACATGAAACTACCACCATTCGATGCGAAATTTATCCTAGATAGTATATGGATTATAGTATTTTGGAATTACAAGATTTCTTCATTAATTTATTACCTTTTAAAATTCGCCCAGAGAAGGGGGCGGGAACGGCTAGTGCATTATAAAATTATTCGATTCATTCATTCATTTTAATTTTTACCCCGGTGGTGGATGACAGCGTTTGCGGTGATCACTGTCAAGTGACAAAGGTGCTCCCTTGTCATTCTATCTCCTTTTTACAGTTTGTAATTGAGATAGCAGGAGATTACTCTCTTAAAGATGTAAGCGACTAATTCAATTCTGATACAATGAACTGTACGGTGCCTATACGGTACATATTGATCTAAATGTACACAGAACTGTTATTTAACGTGTCTGAAAGATTGATACCAATTACTGGTTTACTGCGGAAGGGATTATTAGACGTTTCCTGACTGCTATAAATGCGCAAAAAAAAATTTATTGGCAAACACCTAATGTAAATACAATCACTAATTCATATGCCTCAGTCTCTGTACATCAATTAGTTTAGGCTTGATACAGACGTGCGTCGACGTCTTGCGACAGCCTTATTGTGAAGTGTTTTAGTTTTTTAGTATCGCTCTTAATATGTAATATCCGGACGACCGAGCCTTGCTCGGATTTTTAAGAATGTACAATACTTGAACAAAAAAAAAAAACTAATAGGACATCTGGATTCGAACCGGGGTCTTCTGCTTTCCGGAATCATCCAATGTCCCATCTGAGCTATAATAGTCTTGTATATAGTGGCGAAATTTACCTTTGTATTCTAATGTTATTGTAGCTGTTTCTCATTCAAACATGGATAAAACCATTTTTTTAAATTGAAACCTAGCTAGATCGATTTATCACCCCCGAAATCCCCTGCGTACTTAATTTTATGAAAATCGTTGGAGCCGTTTCCGAGATTCAGATTATATATATATATATATACAAGAATTGGTCGTTTAAAGATATAAGATAATATAATAATGGAATCACATATCAATAAAAAATGTAATAATTGTTTTTTTTTTTATGAAAATAGTAAAACAAACGTACGAAAACTTAAATGTTATAATGATTGAAAAATTATTTTTGTATGCCACACATTTGACATATGACTCGACATAAAACAAGGACAAATATATCTTACTAGCTGACCCGGCAAACGTTGTTTTGCCATATAAAGTATAATTC
>CATIXQ010000011.1:17540209-17552213 GCA_949711755.1 Leptidea juvernica | reverse complement strand
GAATTATACTTTATATGGCAAAACAACGTTTGCCGGGTCAGCTAGTATTATAATAAGACTCAGGGTTCAACAAGCACAGCTCTAGCTTCACTGGAGATATCTTGACGCGACATGTATCTTAGCGTGATGGTTTTTTCTTCAACCAAAATTAAGAATTTAAGAGATTGAAATTGCAATACATCTAAATACATTTACCAGTGGGAGGCTCCGTTGCACAGGATGCCGGCTAGATAGCTAGATAGAGGGTACCACAACGGCGCCTATTTCTGCCGTGAAGCAGTAATGTGTAAACATTATTGTGTTTCGGTCTGAGGGGCGCCGTAGATAGTGAAATTACTGGGCAAACGAGACTTAACATCTTATGTCTCATGGTGAATCTCAGAATTTTTGGGTTTTTCAAGAATCCTGAGCGGCACTGTATTGTAATGGGCAGGTCGTATCAATTACCATCAGCTGAGCGTCCTACACGTCCCGTCTTGTCATAAAAAAAATAACATCTTTGTTATAAAAAGACCGATTTAGTCAATTAACAGACTAATATTAATTTATATGTAAATGTAGAGTAGAGGATAAATGAATGCTCTTGTGTCTCGTTAGCGAGCACATGTTGCGCTAGCTTCGCTCTGACATCTGTCCGTCTGTCAACTTGTTAATGGCCGCGGCAATCATGCCTGCTTCAACAAATAAACCACGCGGCTTCTGTTTATACCACATACGGAGCTCTGTTTATTATTTATACGTGTTGTAGCTTGCTTGCGTCCCGCGGCTCTGTCTGTGTACATTACTTATAGCTATGATGATAACTATAAATATAGCTTTTGTGGGGCGATGTATATGCTTTTATCGACACCCATGCTTTAAAGTTTAAATCCTCTATTAAAGATTCTAAAACAGTTAGCTTATTGCCAACATTAGAATACCCAATTACATCATCCAAACGAGTTTTGTAATGAAAATCAGTACGATATTATATCATCCGTTTTCATAATAACACTCTTTGGATTATATTATCGTTAGGAGGACTGGCTTTTTTTAATGTTAGCAGTAAGCACAGTTAGCTTACTTACTTCAGAGTCTTTTATAGAGGATTCATATTTTGGGTGTAGAAAAAGTCATGTATGCAACTGTTGATAATTAGGTATTAAAACACACATGTATTACTTTTATAACCCACATTCATGTTTTAATACCCCTTATTACATAACAGTTGCATAAATAACTATTACAACAAAATGCCAGAAAATTATCAAAACAAATGTATTACGAAATTGAAAAGATCTATTGAAAAATGTTTGTGTGGTAAAGGTTTACTATACAGATTGGAAATGGAGCGACCGCCCTCAGGCTGTTAAATAATAAGTTTTACTGTACGATATTACATTGTGACCATATATTTATGAAAAAAAAAAGAATCACGCTGAGTTTTTTGCGCCCGTTCTTCTCAGGTCTGAGGCATTATTTTTTTATCTTGTCTGTCTTGTCTCTTACACATTCTAATATAACATTCCCTAACGGAAATAAAAACCACAAATCGCCCAGACAACCATCAAACATACCGTGAAATATAAATCAGTGATTATGTACTCAATTGATCGTTACATACGAAACAAAACCGCTTCCACGACTTAACAACCACTAAATAACCCTGTGGATGCTAACCTCGTACTTTAACGACTCTAAATAAATAAAATTCGAGAACAAAAATGTACGCGGCATACCAACAGACTGTCTATGGGCGGCTACCCTGTAATCAAGCGGCCGGTTCCAGCCGTCATTATAATCTTTAGTTTCGTTACTACTTCAAATCATAGAGCAGTGTTAATAAACCTCGTGTCATTTTGGGAATTGCATCGCGTTTTAGGGTTAATCGCCTGTGAAACTTTTGTGTCCTGTAATTTTCTATCGAGATAATCGTATTTCGATCTTGCGAGTGGTCGACTTAAAGATTATTATATAATTATTGTTGGAAAATGTTCAACCCCCCTGAATTGTCTTTCAAATCTTACCTTCATGTTTTAATAGTTGTTGAAAGTGTACAGTCATAAATCAAAAACTTACAGAAAATGTTTTTGAACTTTTAGATATATATATACTTATACATTTTGAAAAACGTTGTCTTGTTGCGATACTAAGCTGAATGTTCGGCCGTGTAATGCTTGTTCTGCTAAAGTCGGTTCGAGACGGCTAAGGGAGTGTATACAAATCTTGGAATGTATTCCATTCATTATAATTTCCATTAAATTGTGGAATACTTAATTTTGGGAACTTCACTTCTTGAGTGCTCTTTCCACTGTTTGGAGATCAGTCAGAGCAAAATATACCAGAGTAATTAATACACAATTAAAAATACTTGTATAATATATTTCAATTATTATTTCTTTATGAATATTAAACGAAAAATACACTGGCCTGCAAAAGTAAGTATCACACTTTTCAAATTAATTATTTTTCTTAACTATAGAAGGTAGAGATTTAATATTAAAAACGTTTTTTTGCAACTTTTATAGGCTTTAATTCTTAGAAACTAAAATTATACATTAGTAACATTTTTAACTTAAAAAAGATAAAACAATGAAAATAGACATTTTTAGTTTAGTGTAAAAAAATTCAATTAAAATGTATTACATGTTATTTAATTTTTAATAACTGGTATTGCCTCCTCGAGCTCGAATTAAAGCTTCGAGCCGGTTTGGCATACTGAACACTAGGTTTCGGAGCCGATGTTGGGGAATATTCTCCCATTCTTCTACCAGGGCCTACTTTAGTGCCCTGAGGGTAGTAGGTGGTGGTCTGCGATTTCTGACTAGCCTCCCAAGCTCATCCCAGGCGTGTTCAATCGGGTTGAGATCAGGACTTCTTGATGGCCAAGCCATCACGCTGATACCGACTTCCTGAATATACTCTTGTACGATATGAGCCGTGTGTGGCCGGGCATTATCATGCATCAGCATCGATCCATCACCCATATTTGCTAAATACGGCCCTGCATACTCATTGAGGATCTCTTGAGCATATCTTTGCCCAGTGAGGGTGCCATTTTCTATGGCTACTAGCTCTGTGCGACCTTCTGAAGATATGCCAGCCCATACATGTACACTGCCTCCACCGTATTGGACTCTTTCTGAGATGCAGGCTTGAAGGTATCGCTCACCAGGTCACCTGTACACTCTTCGCCTTCCATCAGAAGTGTAAAGGGAGAATCGAGACTCATCTGCAAACAAAATTCTTGACCATTCTTCTTCCTCCTACTGCATGTGTTCACGGGCGTATCGCAGTCTCGCTACTCGATGCTGTCTCTCGAGTTTTGGGCTACTCGCTGGTCTTCGGGGTTTCAAATTTGCTTCAGCAAGTCTTCTTCTCACTGTACTGTCACTAATGTAGTCCCTCCGGGTCTGAAGTAGCTGTTGCTGGACTTCAACTGCATTTTGGTGGCTATTTCTTAACACAGTGGAAATAATATAACGATCTTCTCGGGCACTGGTACACCATTCTCTGGGGTCTGCCATTACAAGGTCTCCTCAGATGGTGTCCAGTCTCTTAGTACCTTGGCTTTACCTTCTGGACCGTTCGTACCGTCACAACCACCATTCTTGCAGTGCGACGCATACTGATGCCTAGTTCCAGAAAAGCCATGATCCTAGCACTGATAAATAAATGTTATGTGCTTTTTAGCATAAATTTTTTAAAACAAGACCCATCGATCTTGAAAAAAATTTAAAACAGAAAGAAAAATGTGAATGGTAAAATTGTTATTCGGAAACGTCCACTTTGAAAAAGGAATGGTTTTGTTTTTGAAGTTTTTTTTCAGCCAATTCTTAAAAGAAGGTTACCGACTATAAAGTTTTTATGTACAAAATTAAATTGTCTTTGGAGTCCTTTTTATTTCGAAAGTATATCTTGTGAACTTAAAACGTTATCCCAATTTTAAAAGTGTGATACTTACTTTTGAAGGCCAGTGTAGTAGTATTTCGAATTTATAACTGAAATAAAGTTGTCACCAACTCTCTCAAGGCGAGTTGAAGAATACGAAATGTACGAACGAGCGCTAAATTTTTTTTTACGATTATTCTTTATTGCTCTAAGAATAAAGCTACATTTTATACGTATAAGACTTATGGTAGCACAATAATTAGGCACACGACATAGTGTTCAGCAAAACTCTAAAAGAAAAAAGCGATTCCCTCGAGTATGAGACCTGCAGTCATTGATAGTTTCACAGATCACGGTATAATCTTGTGAAAAACGGAGATAGCCGAAATCCACTACGTTTTATGCAACTGTTTGCTTTTAAACTTAGCCTGATAATACTTCGTCGCCAATCGCCACACTAAAATCACTGCACATTTCATACTAAACTAAATTTCAATTTCTACTTCGGCAGTCCCGCCGATCCACGTAGTAATTACATCCTCTTTGAAAGAAACTAATATGGCGTCGCTCATCATTCTTTCTCACTTCGACACTATATCTATATAACTTACACGCGGGGCAGCAAAAGAGAAGCCAGTATTAAAATAATACACCAAAATCTTTAGGTTAATCGAAGAGCGGAACTATTCGTCGTTGTTAAAATTTAGTTCTTTGTTTTCTGCTGTAATTGCAACTAGAGACGCCATTTAAAGTTATTTTATTTAATGAATAGTGATACTTGATAGTATAATAGTGAGTATATTGAATAGTGAGATGAAAAACTCATAAAAGTTGTAGAGGAAGAGCTTATCAATATTTCTTTGGTCACTTACATGACAGGTGGCTAGTTACTCCAGGTGTCTGCAACATTTTATTGCATTGCGTACTAGTGTTTTTATTTACTAACAGCACCTGCCGACTACTAAAGTAAACTTTATTCGAAAGTACTTATTACCATTATTTGCCTTCTGAATGAAAAGTTTTGAGATATATTAGACTGCGACGTACTATCCGTTTGAAAACTTTATGTCCTCCATGTTACTCTTAAAAAACACAAAACTTTAATACCTGATCCTTCTTACCTTTTGAAAAGAACAAAACATGTTATTATTAAGCCAACTTGTGTAAAGACCACTTATGCAATGCGACAGTTTATGAAACAATCATAACATGTTTATAACCATATTAATGAAAAACTCAAGATCTATACGCGTAACAAAGTGGAATGTAGACGAAGTTTAACCACTTGGTTGAAATCCATGAATTATGAGGAAATGGAAGAGCTATTTAACTACACGGAGTAAATTTTAGGTATTCCTTCTTGATAGTACAATAAGTAGTGTTTTACGAAAAGTAACAATGACACACACCACACACACGCACACATGCTCATACACACACATACTCACACACACACACACACACACACACACATCCTGTTTGTATAATATTTTTCTTTTGTTAAATTATATTTTTAGACTTAATTTGTGATCCCTAGTTTTTGGTACTGTTAATTTTAATTGATATGGAAGAGCGTGGCCTTCTGGCACAGGTGTTTCTCACTTAATAGAAGGTCACATCCACTATTATGTTTGTATTACTTTTGTTACAGAAATAAATGAAACAAAACTTAGCTGGATTACGTTCACCATCGTTGTTTTTATGTGAACAAGGCCTATGTGATTCATATTTGACCGTGTTAGTTGGCACTAGAAATAAGTCATCGTTTTATGCTCCACCAACAAGTACTAAATATGTTCAAAATACTTTTATATATCGGGCTTGTAATAAGTATAATAATAAATTTAATAACATTGATTTACATATTGTTCGATCAAACAGTTTAAGAAAGATATCAGAGAATACTTGTATAAATAATTTCATTTAAGTTAGCAATCTGTTTTTGTTTTTCTTCTAAAGTTTTCTTAGATTTTTTATTTTGTTTATCCTCTTTTTTGACTATATTAGTGGAAACTTTATTGGTGTGTGTACAATTTTATATTTATTTTTTTAAATATTTTAGATACTGTTTTTTTTTTTACTTTTTTTCCCAAAAAAAATATATTTTCAAAAACACCGAGTAAAATTACAGTATCTATAAATCACGAAAACAATTTCCTGCACAAATTTTATATCATAACTAGTTGACCCAGCAAACGTTGTATTGCCGATAATAAAATCGCTATACAAAAGTAACTGTTGATCGTAGATGGGTGAAAATTTGAAGTTGTATGTATTTTTAATGCTGACTCATAATCAAACAAATTAAAAAAAAAATGTAAAAAAAATTAAAAAAAAAAATGGCGTGGACCACCCCTAACATTTAAGGGGATGAAAAATAGATGTGGTCCGATTCTCAGACCTACCCAACATGCACTCAAAATTTCATGAGAATTGGTCAAGCCGTTTCGAAGGAGTTTAACTACAAACAACGCGACATGAGAATTTTATATATTAGATTATGGTTACCCTCGATATAATATTATGATTATAATTAATGTAGTGTGTGCGTGGTAACTGATTTAACTTTACACATTGCAATCCGGAATAGAGTAATAATTTTTGATCAACTCTAGTGATTTCATAAATACTTATAAGGTAAAAATCATGAATTATACAACTTAAATATTTATAAGATACTGTTAGTTTGGCCGATTTGTACACATGTTTTATTGAATCAATAAACGACATTTTGTCTCGGAAAATATTAACACAGAAAAACAATCCGTAGATTTGTACCAAATGTGTACCATTAATGTGTGAGCATTACTGTATTTCGGTCTGAAGGAAGCCATATCTGGTGAAATTACTGGGCAAATGAGACTTAACATCTTATGTCTCAAGGTGACGAGCGCAGTTGTAGTGCCCCGCGGTGTTTTTGGGTTTTTCAGGAATCCTGAGCGGCACTGCATTGTAATGGGCAGGGCGTTACAACTACCATCAGCTGAACGTCCTTCTTGTCTTTTCCTTTATTGTCATAAAAAAACTAGCGGCTGGATCACTTAGCGTTGCGTAATGACGTCACTTCTTTATGTGTCTTCTACCGCATTACCGGGAGTGTTACGAAGAGCTGTTTTACCTATCCCAGCCAACGAATACCACTTTTTTTTTTAATTTTTTTTTATTATTATTAACTGCCATCAGTCGGTAAAGACTATAATCAGTTCCGTAGAGTTTGGTTAAACGATTTGGGTTTTGGAGGCCATCGCCTCAACCAGCCCTTATTCTAATGAGACTTGCTTTCGTTTCAGTCTTCTCATGGCTTGAGAGGACTCGAGCAGTTTAGTAGCCAACGGATTTGGGTGAGTGGCTAGGCGTTCGGCGTAGCGTCTGGAATGTTTTTTTATTTCCTCCTTTATAGTGGGCATGTCCAGATATTTATGTATCTCGTCGTTGCGAGCAAACCAGGGTGCATTTACTACTGTCCGCGAGATACCGTTTTGTGCTCTTTGAAGACATATTATGTTGCTGTCACTGGCAGTTCCCCATAGTTGAATGCCATAGGTCCAAATAGGCTTGATGACTTCATTGTATAGAAGTAATTTGTTTTCTATGGAGAGAATTGAATTCCGTCCCATAAACTCAAATATCATACTCGTTACCATTTTCGTTGCAATTTTTTTATTAAACAATTTGCCACGATCCTAGGTACATATAAACTCAATATTGAGCTTCCTTCTGGGATGGTTCCACGTTGAAATGACAATCGTACCTTCAAAATAGTCTCACTTGCTTAAAAGGCCGGCAACGCTCGTGTGATTAATTTCTTTAGTGTAAAACGACGAGACGAGCAGGACGTTCAGCTGATGTTAATTGATACGCCTTACCCATTGCAATGCATTGCCTTTCAGGATTCTTGAAAAACCCAAAAATTCATAGCGGCACTACAATTGCGCTCGTCACCTTGAGACATAAGATGTTAAATGTCATTTACCCAGTAATTTCACTAGCTACAGCGCCCTTCAGACCGAAGTACAGTAATGTTTGCACATTACTGCTTCACGGCAGAAATAGGCGCCGTTGTGGTACCCATAATCTAGCCGTCTTCCTGTGCAAAAGAGCCTCCGACTGGTATACCGGTGTTGCAAACAAGTGGCTCATTTGTCCTCCTGTTCCAATATAAAAATAACTATACAGTTCACAGTTTTCCTTCACTTTTATCCCTGTATATAAATCCTAGCAGTGAATATGAAAACCTATGAATTTTTCTCTCCTAGGGCAAATCCTGTATGTCTGCGCCAGATAACTAGTCAAACAGGAATATTAATTTAAAGTATATGATTACAACTCATAAAAATTGTATCAGCTTCAACAGATATGATTTCTTGAAGTCGAAGTAAAAAGTGAGTTATGTCTCCCGGTTAGATTGTATCTTGTGTAGTACGGGTTCGTATCCGCGTTGACCAAGTGTAAAAACTATTGTTTGATTTAATGGATGATGTGTTTAAAGACTTGCTATTTGCGATGTTATAAAATATATATTGTTGTGATGTTTTTTTAATTAACTCTTTAATAATATGTAGGTATCTTTAAATAAAGTCAGTTCTCAGCAAGCGGTTGTTTGATTCACAACATGGTGGCAGCGGTTAGATCGCATGTTCCATTATTGTTATTACACATATATTATAATAATAATAATATTGACACACTTTTTACACAAATTATCTTGCCCCAAGTTAAGCATACATAGCTTGTGTTATAGGTTACAAGACAATGATATATTTAATACAATAAACTTACTTAAACATACATTAATTCTTATAAACATACATAAATATAAACATACATAAATACATTAAACATCCATGACTTGGAAACAAACATCAATATTCATTATATAAATGCTTGCACCTACCGGGTTTCGAACCCGGGACCTCTAGCTTAGTAGGTAGGATCGCTAACCACTCGGCTATACAGGTCGTCTATATATACACTCAAACTCTAAAAAATTATGACTTCGCCAGCTAACTTCCCCTTTTCCGTATATTAACATGAATTACTGTTCACCGCTGTCACCATGTTATGACTGAAAACTGACTTTATTTAAAGATACCTGCATATTATTATAGTGTTAATTAACAAAACATCACAATACATATAACTCAACGCTTACTGAAAAGAAGTTAAGTGACAAAGAGCATAGTAATAATTATAATAAAAATAGTAGTTAAAAAAACTAAATAACACGCTTTTTATAGAAAACCGACCTAAAAATTAAAGTCAAAGTTTTTAAAATTATCGTCAATTCCTGCCTTATAGACGATAGATGAAAATTATATAAATTGACAAAAATCTTATTTTGCAAATTGAAAAATGGAATAATTTTATCAAATTAATGTATTGTCATCGTTCCTCGATAAATCCACGAAGTTGGAACGAAATCTGGCCTTCAAAGTGGGTCAAAATCGTGCCCAAATGAGTCTTACAAACAAATATATTGAAACAATAAAATGTGGCGTATTCTAAAGTTATAGATGTATATGGATATCTAGATTCTAGATGCATGTAATTCTAAATTGACAATAAAACAAATTTGTTGATTATTCATTATACAGTCCACATATTGCAGTGTTAGTAGCGACAAACATTTGCCTTAAAAAGGAGTTTAATTCATTGAATTTGATGAAGAAGTATGAAAAATACACCTTAGAGAAATTATATAATATAAAGAGATTGCATAACAACAGGGTCTGCAAATTCACTTGCCGACACACTGTTTGTTTGTGGAAGATTGGTTGTAATCTTGTGCAATTACCGATTCGTGTGTCGGCGCTTGGTAATTATTCGCCTGAAGATCGCCGACCCACTACCCCGAGGGACCTTGTTTATATAATTGGACAACGATTGGAGGCTGCTTGGGATGATTTTAAACTTAAGCTTAACACCGTGAACAACGTTTTTAACTTAATTTTAAAACGACTTCAAAAAAGGAGGAAGTTCTCAATTCGTCGGTATGTTTTTTTTTGTTTGTTACCTCGAGAACTTTCGACTGGTGAACCGATTTTGATAATTCTTTTTAAATTTGAAAGCTGTTGCTTCCCGTGTAAAATAACGACGTTACTAGAATTAGATTAATTAATAAGATTGGTTTGAAAATACGCAATTATTTTTATACTTTTTAGTGCATATTATATCTATTGTTTGGAATAGTGTTTTTGAAGTCGATTGCTTTTTTGTTAAAATTTTGCCGAATCTAACTGAGAAATATTCAAATTCATTTTAAAACCTTCAACATTTATCATTGTCGTTAATTGACTATAATATCTATGTACTATTCTCTGTCTATCTGCGATTTTTGTAAATCATACCGTACTTTTTAATCAGGATCATATTGGTACGTTATTCTTAGACTCTACTTAATGTCCGTCAGAATATAAATCTCTTACGATATTTACCCATCTGTTTCAGCTGCTAGCAACAGAACTAACTTCGGTAGTGTAACTGTTGAAAGCGGTACAAGTGTGCCAAACAGATCTCTGCTTGTTATATATCTCGATGTAAGGGATGAGACGAGCAGGACGTTCAGCTGTGGGTAATTGAAACGCCCTGCCCATAACAATGCAGTGCCGCCCAGGATTCTTGATAAAGCTAAAAGTTCTGAGCGGTACTACAATTGCGCTCGTCACCTTGAGACATAAGACGTTAGGTCTCATTTGCCTAATAATTTCACTTCAGACCGAAATACAATAATGCTTACACATTACTGCTTCACGGTAAAAAGGCGCCGTTGCAGTACCCATAATCTAGCCGGCATTCTGTGCAAAGAAGCCTTAGTCTCCTCTTACAACACCCTTGGGCCTGGGACTTCCCTATTCATTTTATGCCCCGGGGAAGCACAGGACAAAAAAAGGTGTTATGAGCTATAGTGAAGTTGTCACCAGGTCACGAACTATGTGGTGAAAACATTTAAATCTTCAAGTACTTGTTCTTAAGTTTTATTCCTTATCGAGGTTGCAGATATCCGATGGGATGGCTGTTTTTTTATGGTAAAGGAGGACAAACGAGCGTACGGGTCACCTGATGTAAAGTGATCACCGCCACCCACATTCTCTTGCAACATCAGAGGAATCACAGGAGCGTGGCCCGCCTTTAAGGAAGGTACGCGCTTTTTTTGAAGGCACAAGGAAGCCCATTCCACAGCTTTGTATTACGTGAAAGAAAGCTCCTTGAAAACCGCACAGTGGAGGACCGCCACACATCCAGGCGGTGGGGCTGTATTCGCAGTTCTCGTGACACAGAGCACCTTCCACTTTCTCAACCCAGTCTATTTCTACAAAATCAGAATGAAAAACGACCATTTCTAAAGACACCCTGTATACTCGTCAATTGCCGACAGTTATACAACAAGTAGGGTTAATGGCAGGCTATTTTGAGGCCACGCATCAGTGAGTTCAGACTGAGTCCTATCAATCCACTGACTCATTCAATTGCTAATCCTATTTATAGATACGAGTGCATATTACTTTACGTGTGAGTCAAGAGATCGCTCTCATTTCTAAGGAGAGTTGTTTTACTTTTGTGTGTTGACTTTTCTTTATAAAGCGCTTGTTTAGAAACAATTTAATTTGTTGGTGTTAAGTGTACCGATTCTCCGATATCTTTATGTGCCGCTCCTATTTCTAAACGGAACACAGTTTCGTGTTTTCAAATCTGTAACTATAGGCGTATTACTGTTGGTTTTTTTAGAATTACTTAATTATTATTCTGGCAGCAACTTCCTACAGTGTCGTACAGATAATTTTCCCTCCATTTCGAAAAAAGCAAACTAAACACAAGGCTTGATGCAAAAATTGGAACTAGCATAGTTATTACGCCTGGAACAATATTATCCTTAGGCTTAGCATTATTTGACTTGTAAAAGCGTACGGTTCACGGTTCAACTTATGGTGAATGATTACCGCCGTCCATACTCGCAGCACCAAAGGAATTACAGTATTTTTGCTTTTGCGGCCTTTTAACTACGCCTTCCTCGGTTTCTTTCAAAGTACCACCTTCGCACGACACGCCACAAGTTAGGATATCATCTCCACCATCTGGATGTGTGGCGGTCCTCCACCGTGCGGTTTTCAAGGAGCTTTCTTCCGCGTACTACAAC
>CATIXQ010000011.1:17522349-17540199 GCA_949711755.1 Leptidea juvernica | reverse complement strand
TGTGAGCGGCGGTGATCACTTAACACCAGGTGACCCGTACGCTCGTTTGTCCTCCTATTCCATAAAAAAAAAACCCGTTAAGTAATGGGGAAGTGCAAGGAAGCTAAAAGCATAGTTTAGTTGTAGGTGAAGAAAGTTCTTTGAAAATCGTTCCCTGGAGGAAGAACAAACATCCAAATATTTGCGAATGATATTTAAGTTTATGTAACGCAGTACAACGGTGGGATTCTGCGGTAGAATTATATCTAAAAGTTCGTCGGAATTTCGTCTACTCAATGCCAAGCTATCAGACCGTTCGCATAGTACTGTATCCTCAGCGATCCGAGCAGCTCTGCGTTGCAGGTCAAATGGAGCACCAGACTAGAGATTTCTGCACACGCTATGTTGCCGGACTTGCGCCCTATATGAATCTAAATTTCAGTCGTAAGACGTCTTCGCTGGACAAAGGGCTCCCCCAAAGATCTCCACGACGTCGATCCTGTGCTGCCCTCATCTAACCTTTTAAGTATTATTTCTTTCAAAGAGTACGTTTTTGCTATTCTTCTGTTAAAACGAAACTGAAGTGGCAGTGAGCAGGGCACATACCTCGACGGACAGATGGCCCCTAGGGCAGTAAAGCCCACGAAAGGCGACTACGTACCGGAAGACGCAGTCTTGGTAGGCTTTCTACAAGATGGACCGACGATCTGGTCAAGGTAGCAATAGGTTTGGATGAGGGCAGTGCAGGATTGATCGTGGTAGAGATCTTTGGGATGGGCTTTGTCCGGCAGTGGACGGACTTCCGGATATAATGATGATTCTTCTGTTGATGTAGATGAGTTGCTGTGATTGACTTTTTATCAGGTTACCCAAACGGCTAATTGTCTTTCTCTCCCATAAAAAGCCATCCTGACCAATCTTTCGCTTAATACATACTCATACGGGTAATTTTAATCATGTAATGAGTGTATGTTAATGATTGTGAACATTCTTGAAAGTCGTAATTGACTCTCTATTAGCTTTAATCAATCGACCGGTTAATAGAACCAATGTACTTACATTCGATTTCTCGCTCCGCGGCGCAAAAACTAGCTTCCGATGCCGCGATGTATCGAATATTTTGTTCGTGTTTTTATCAGACATTGAATGAACTCGGGTGGAATACAATGTATTCGATATAATTAAATTGAAATTTTTCGCATTCATACGAAAATTAATAGGAAATAATAGTTATTGTGTATCACAATGTATTATTAGTATTTGATTCATATTTTTAAATTATTTTATTACAAACTAAGATTAAAATAGTGATGTACAATGAATTAAATAAATTCACACAAACAAAAATAAATTTACAGGCATTTGAATTTTGGAGTAGGTAAGGGTCTTCTGTCTTTCCCTCGCAATACAAAAATTTGTACAACAGAGCTACTATGACAACCCTATAGACATACAACATACTAGCATATAAATCAAGATTGAGAGGGATAAGAAATCTAGTGTTGCTGTAACCTATTTTTATTGAAAAGTCGTAAACAGTCAGCACGTAAAATCAAAATTGGTCACAAATTACAAAATTATCGGGATGTCAGGTCGTCTATACGCTAGTATATTCTAAATGTATGGGCATAGTCACAAATTTTTATGTTTATCTCTGTCTAATCGAATATGAAAATCATTTTAACATTTTTGTTCTTTGATCGATTAAATTAGTTTTTTGTTAAAAAAAAATATATTTTGAATTTGAGTTATTGCTATTTTAAAACATTCATGAATTTTTGTGTTTGTTTTGTCTAAGGAGTAAGAGAGAAATTTGACTCTTAGTAAGAATTAGGAAAGGTATATAGGTTTGAAGACGTCGAAATGTGTAATAACTTTGGTGGAGTGCGGAAGGCATGTCTTGCGGGTTCAAAGCTTGCTGGCTTTTATGGTTCGGGTGGTTGGTTGATGTACTTGTGATACTAAAAACATCTATTCAAAACACAATATTATTTCGCCAAATAGAGTACGGCACAGCCCTGCCTATCACCAGGTGCTAAGGAGTTATGTTAATTACCAATATTCAACAAAAACTTAAATATTCAAATAGGAACATCGCACATCGCTTTCGGGCATCGACCTAACATAAATTCAATAACATTACAGTAACAACCGTCTTTATTCCAACGCGAATTAAGTCTAGAATCGCATACGATATGTATTTTCTAATCTGCTAATATATTAGGAATTCCACAAATTGTAAATTAGCATCAATCGATATGAAGCTAGTTAATAAATGAGTGTTATTAATTAAATGGAATACGGCACTATGCGTTCGGGGCTATACCGTATAATTGCAACGTTTATACTTTTAAAGTGAAACTTTTATTACTTCGTCTCAAACTTTTTCGTCTGTGTTGCATGTCGCGTGACGGTCGGGCGGCGCCTATAGTTCGCAGCAGCTGACCGTGTAGTGTATAGACTCTTACTCATCTGTGCCAGTGCTCCACGCTATTTTGTTTGTTTTGTCAGTGTTTAATGTAAATGTTGTTATTTATTAAAGTGAAACTTTTATTCAATATTTTTAACCAGGGCTAAGACACAGAGTTCAATAAAAATATTAGTTGGAGACTTAGTCTACTTTTATTATTTCCCATTATCATTAAAATTTTCCAGGTATAAAATTAATTTTTATACCCTTAATGGAATATTATTCCAAAAAATTTTAGGTAAATGTCTATAATGTGAAAAAAAGTTTCACTTTTACCGTCGTTTCATAAAACAACACAATCCTTTTTTATTAGGTTAAAGGTTATCCGATATCAAACGTCATTTATTTTCGCGTTATTAGACTCTTTTTGACATATGCTCACTGCTAAATTGAATTAAATACTTATTTAAAGCAGTCTTACTTAAGATAAAAATCGTAACTATCGTTGACTTTTCTGTCCCAATAAACTTATCGACGGCAACACACCTTATCCGTACACGCCGTCTGTCAATGGGAGGACGTATAGCTTACCAGCGATATAAATTTGTATGGAAATTTCAATTCCCGCGTCCCAAATATTAGGCGATAAGAATGACTTATCGGGTATATTGGGACAGTTTCAGATTTTTGACAGCTAATTACTGACAGTAGAAGGTAGTAATTTATCTCTATCTGTAGATAGTATATTGGGAACGGCCGTTAGGCAATTTTAAGTTTAGATAAATAACGTAATCTTAAGGTTGTAATTACATAAAATATACTTAAACTTAAGTAATTAATAATATCAAATTATTCATTTACTTTATTCCTTGATAATTGTTTTGCCTCAACAAATGTTTCATAATTTAATTTCTCTCATATGTCTTAGATGTTATACTTGACAGAGCGTTCGTGATCGTCATGTAATATGTACACTTACAAACGTAAGTATATAGCGCCTCTTATCTCTTTCTACGTCTTTCTGTTTTATGTTATCCTGATACACCCATGTATTGAACCACCCACAGCAAATATTATCTGGTCAATCAAAAAAGAATGCTGAGAGAGTTTCTTGCGCCGCTTCTTCTCTTTCAGAGCGCCATTCGTGTCCGAAGCGGAAGTAGTGTCTAGTATATTAGAAATGACATCAAAAAGAATTCTAAAGGACTCAATTTTGAGAAAAAAAATGCCATCCATCGAATAGGTGACCACCTGCATGTTATACTGTCTTAATTAATGACTCATGTTTTTCCAAAGATATCACTCTAATATTGCCGTGGTTTAATCTTAGTATGCCTGGTACAAAAGACTATATAGCTCTATAGACTGACCACTCAAAATTTCTCCAAAGGCAGTTAGTAATTCTTGATGCCAAGTTCTTGATATATCCACATGACCAATGCATGTATACTCTTCTGTTCCACTTTTCGGATGAGACATATCAAGTCTAAAAATCACGGGCGCAGAGCGGAGTGATCATGAATGTGTGATATAAGCCACATGTGGTTTTCTAATGCGCTATGTCTCAGTTCATATTGTCACTGCTATAAGCAGATAACGCTGCTGACAATTAGAGGCCAGATGAACACGAAAAATAAGCTCATGTCCATAAAAATCCATAAAAGTTCCAATGTATGTGTACACTATTATATCTTAAGAGATGACTAGGTCTAAACGTGTGTGAATGGTATAATTTAATCTAAATACCTACTTAAACAAAATACATAAACAAAACAATAAAATATTTACGAACAAATATTATAATCAACATTAGAAATATTAATTATAAAAATAAATTGCCGGTATTTATGAGTTTTAGCGGGTTTCTAGTTTAAAGCCTATAAAATTGCTGTTACGATCAAACAAAGACCCGCTTTTTCTAGACACAACATAGACAATAACTTTGGCCTTCAATTTATAATACAAAATGGAAGATCTATAAATCAATAGCCGGGCCACGCTAAATTCAGCAGAGCGCTTTAACTACCGCTAGTGTAACCATGATGTACTAAAACACCTGGCATACATAACTTCTTTCTTTTTATCTACCTTAATCCATCAGGTTTCTTGCCATTTGGCGTATTGTTTTTATTTTATGAAAATCAGGGTCGAGACGAGCAGGACGTTCAGCTGATGGTAATTGATACACCCTGCCCATTACAATGCAGTGCCGCTCAGTATTCTTGAAATACCCAATAAATCTGAGTGGCACTACAACTGCGCTCGTCACCTTGTGACATAAGATGTCAATTCTCATTTGCTCAGTAATTTCACTAGCTACGGTGCCCTTCGGACCGAAACACAGTAGCTTACACATTACTGCTTCACGGTAGAAATAGGCGCCGTTGTGGTACCCATAATCTAACTGGCATCCTGTGCAAACGAGCCTCCCACTGGTAAATATAATTTCATGCTACTTTACCCGAAGTTCTGAGATCATGTGATAGAAAATTGACATATATTACATTTGAGGGTACACCTTCCGCACGGCAACACTCCTCCTGTGATGCCTCTGGTGTTGCAAAAGAGTGTGGGTGGAGGTGATCACTTAATATCAAGAGACGCCCGTGCGATCGCTTGTCATTCTCTTCTATAAAATTATAATAATAATCTAAATGACTTGATATCAAAAACGTGCTGGATTGTACTAAAGTGGAATTAGGAAAGTATACAAAGGAACGGTTATCAAGAAATTACCTTAATTTCAAAGTTTCAAATATTAATCCACAACGCCTTAAATACATACTTAATTATTCATCTCAAAAGTTAATTAATATTTTCATGTTGCTAACTTTAAATAAAAAGACTCGTAAAAATTTTACCATTCAATTCCGCACCTCAATGATGTTTGTGTAGATACATATTTATATAAACGTTAGTTTTTAAATTTGTAGATTCTGTAGACTGACAAACTTATTTTTCAACAATCGATTATAGTATCAGTACCTACAATAAAAATTTAGAAAAATTTTCGGACACAAAGTTTGTAAATTATGGTGTTCGTAGTGGCGGCCGCATTCCAACTTTGTGCGCCACCAAGCATCACTAGTGAAATCTCTAAGTGCATTCCGTTATGTTTGTATCTTATACTTTATACCGCTATGCCGGAGAAGAAAGGTACGAGTGTTATTTCTTCTGCCTTTCTACACACAATATTATAATATATCTGTCAATTAGTTACTATTGCATGCTTAGTCACAAGTTAAAGCTTTTTAAATTTTACTACTCTACTCTGCACTGCGTAAATTTAATAAAAATATTCCATGTAGGACCACGACCCTTTATACAGATAGTTAGACAGAATATTATTAGAAGCAAAGCAAGTAAAATATATGTAACTATGTTATTTTTTTATAGCTGGATATAAATCGATTTGTACGTTCTGTGCGAGGCTCCTTTGCACAGGATGCCGGCTATATTATGGGTACCAGAACGGCGCCTATTTCTGCCGTGAAGCAGTGTAAACATTATTGTGTTTCAGTCTGAAGAGCGCCGTAGCTTGTGAAATTACTGGGCAAATAAGACTTAACATCTTATGTCTCAAGGTGATTAACACAGTTGTACTGCCGCTCAGAATTTGTTTTTCAAAAATCTTGAGCGGCACTGAATTGTAATGGGCATGATGTATCAATCAGCTAGCTGAACGTCCTACTCCTCTCGTCCCTTATTTTCATTTAAAAAATGTTTATTGATCCGAGGCCGATTTGGAGAGATTCACTTTCTAAAAGCTGCTAAAATGAAGCATTACATATTATCCTACTATTTAGTAATATTACAGAACAATAAGCCGGCTCGCTTCGCGTCATTAAAATATAGGACTACTAGCTGACCCGACAGACGTTGTTCTGTACGTAATAAATAAAATACTGTTTTTTATGAATTTGTCAATAATATTTTATTACATCAAGAATTATTTCGTAAAATATGCTGTAAAACCGTGCGTCAATAAATTCTCTTATAGAAAATATGTCCACACAAAACAAATATTTGAAATAAATATAATTATATGGATCCCAAATCGAAATAAAAACTATCCTATTTCTCTAGGTGGACTAAACTGCACTCCATAAAGTAATCCCCATTAAAACCCGTTCATTAGTTAAGGAGTTCACCGGAAACAAACATCAGGACATTGGTTTTATATATATTAAGATTTTACTCTATTCGCAGCGCACGTCCAATATTGAACTACTAATTGACCCGGAAAATTATCGCTTTAGCTTATAATATAGGTCATGTAACTCGCTCAAGGTTTGCCTTTCTGTAAGTGAAAGACTTTTGAAAAACGGATGAGTAATTTTTGAGTTTATCCACTGCAAACAAAGGTGCAAATAAATCAAAAATTTTAATATAAGTGAAGTGCGCAGCGGGTGTCTGAGAGGTGGCGCTAGTGTAGCGGTGTGAAGTATGAGGCGAGTAAATATGCAAGTTAAATAATTACGAGAGTAAATGTTTGAAAATTAAAAGTAACTGTTCTAAAATCCGTAATAGAGAGTATTTGTGAAGGAAAACTGTTTTTATTTTCCCTGATTGCTTTACATAATTTTAGATTCTTTCTTTCTTTCACCATGTTTTCTTGTAGAGCCAGAAACTGCTGCAGGAAATTAGATTAAGCTGTTCACCATTACATGACCCAACTTTCATTGGGAGAACCCAATAACGAGCATCATAAATATCTCGTCACCAGCAATCCAACCTAGCTTGGATTGTCTCTCAATAAACCAAATTAGATCGTGGAAAATACCACCAATCAACGAATAGCCTCACGAATTTATGGTTTATTTGTGTAATGCAATTATCCCAATTTGTTTGATTAGAATGGATTCCGTTGTGTTTGTTAAAAGATTTATGTGGCGTATATATAAATCCCTATGACTAACAACGTTAAGAATATTATAAAAGGAGTTACGTGTTAGTATAATAATTGTAACCTTTTCTTACATTATAATAGCATGAAAAAAAACTACGTTTAAAAAAACCGACTTCATAAACTCAAAAGTATAAAATAACTTAACAGATATATATATTAATACACCTCTTATGCAAAGCTCTTATGAGCACATAAGAGCTTTGCATAAGAGAGCAACCTAGGGATAGGGTTTAAGTCCTTCTCCTAATCGAAGTCGGTTATAATATATTTGATAATCTGGTACTGAACATGACTACAGATTTTTATTGATATTCTGTAAAATTGTTCAAGTATTTTTGAAAAAAGATTTATTTTAAGGAAAAAAATAAGTTGTAACGTTAATTCTGTCACTTTATATTAATAAAAAAAAATATAACGCAAGGAAATTTAGTTATTATAAATATTAAACTTAAAGCATGGTTGTCAAACCGGTGTTTCAATATTGTTTTGTTTGACAGTGTGCTAATGAAAGGCTTATATGACTACCAACTGTCCGCCTGTTGAAATCTAATTCACACTTTGGGACATCTTTGTGTCTCTGTTTGCTTTCAAAAATGTTTGATCAAGATTGTCGCGTTATTTGTACTAAATGGTTCGGTAAACATTTTATGTACGGAGAAATTTTGAGTAAAGAACTCGGAGGAGTGGAGAAAATTCTTCCATAGACTATTAAACTTTTTTAGGTACAGGAGGACAAAATTACGTACATGCGGTATTTTTTCCTTAAGCAAGATACTAAATACCTTCGGTTAGCAATCTTTGCTTATTCCAAAGCTCAACGACGACTAGTTAGATCCACAGTGCCTACCTTGCTAGAAAACCAATGCACGCCCCTGCCACTACAAATGACACTGAGTTAATACTTGTAATAAAATAGGATTTACAACAATACAAATATACAGAAGTTTGATTGGTCAAAAAAGAAACAGGTTATTAGTAATAACATCACTGGTGAAACCAAATTACAATACAGTACGGCACGCGACCTTTCAAAGTGAAAAAGAGCTCTTTATAAAAGCTTGGACAACAATCAAAGGGTCTGATCTCGGTCGAGACTCAGTGCGGGTACAAAGGCGCGATGGAATCAGCTTGGTTATTGTACGTTAACGAGCCGTTGAATATATGACAGTTGGCCGGTAGCTTATTGATATTACGATGTACGCCTATATCGGAGTAACATGTAAAAGCCGCCAAGTGTGAGTCGGACTCGCTCATGAAGGGTTCCGTAGCAGCAAATAACACAATATAAAAGTTCTTGTAGTTCGTTGTAACGATTTATGACGTATTAAAATAAACTATTTGCTAGATCTCGCTCGAACCAACTTTCGATGGACATGGTAATGTAAATCATATATTTTTGTTTTATCATTCACTTATTTTAGAAGTTTCAGGAGGGGGATGCATTTCTCACTTTGAAAGTTTCGCGCAAACTATTCAGTTTAGAAAAAAAATATATTAGAAACCTCAACATTATTTTTGAAGACCTATCCATAGACCCCACCCGAATGGGTTTGATGAAAAAAAATTTAAGTTTCAATTCTAAGTATGGGGACGTGCCGCTCAGGATTCATGACAAACCCAAAAATTCTGAGCGGCACTATACTTGCGCTCGTCACCTTGAGACATAATATGTTAAGTCTTATTTGCCCAGTAATTTCACTAGCTACGGCGCCCTTCAGACCGAAACACAGTAATGTTTACACATTACTGCTTCACGGCAGAAATAGGCGCCGTAGTGGTACCCATAATCTAGCCGGCATCCTGTGCAAAGGAGACTCCCACTGGTATGTCTACACTGATATAAAAAATTTTTTGAATGTTATCTATCAGAGAGTATTGTAATCTGTTAGCCATTTTGCAGTTTAGGGAGTTCGTTGAACGCATTTATTCTAATGTTATTCTCATGGCGTGAAAGCTCTTCACGTGGACAGATTACTGATGCGCCTAGAACCCGCATTAAATTTGAATATACAACAAAAGTCGTCTCTATTCCATCGCATTAGAAGTGAACGAAACAAATTTTAAAGATTTAGATTTCTATTGGTTGTATGCGAAGTGACTTCCAAGAATGAACATTGATCAGGCCACATTGAGGCTATATCTGTTTGCTAAACAAAGCTGTAATGATCGTAACTCGTATGCCTGTCTAGTAAATTCTTTAGGTTAATGTCTCCAGCTCCTGGTCTTTTACAAGCATGACAAATGAGCCTGTGAGTCTTGGTGGGTCATCACCACCTTCCATACTCTCTAAGTATGATATTAATCACTAGCTAGGTTTCAATTTAAAAAAACGTAGTTTTATCCGTGTTTTAATGAGAAACTGCTACAATTACATTAGAATACAAAGGTAAATTTCTCCACTATATACAAGTCTATAACAGCTCGTTGGGTGATCCGGAACGCAGAAGACCCCGGTTCGAATTCAGATGTCCTATTAGTATTTTATGTTCAAGTTTTGTACATTCTTAAAAATCCAAGCATTAGTCGTCAGGATATTAATCTTCTTTTTATAGCAATTTACAAACAAGCCTTATATATGTAAGTCTCAGAACCTTTTTTCCATCTAGGTGTTGGGGGATAAAAATTTATTTCGCTTCTAATATTTATAGTTTGTGTATTAGTAGTATCCAGGAAAAAAACTGGGAAAACCTTGCAAATAGCTATCATTTAACCTAACTTATAAACCAGTGACTTTGATAAATAATGATATTAATCAAACCAGTGGGAGACATTTTTGGCATACGATGACGGCTAGATAAGACCATAAGGTCGTCTATTTCTGGCGCCAATCTGTAGGGTGCAAACATAATCTGGCTTCGGTTCGATGGGTGTCGTAGCTGGTCGCAATTGCAGTGACGCACATTTTTTTTTATGGAAGAGGAGGACCAACAATGATGTCACCTTATGTACGTTGTGGACCTTTTAAAAAAAAAGGTAACTACGTACGTTTTTTTTTGTTTGTTAGGAATCCTGAGAAGCTCTGCATTGTGAGTGGCAGGGTGTATCAGTAACCATCAGGTAAACGTCTTGCTTGACTCGTCACGAAGAAAAATTTCAGTTTGGACACCGAGGAAGAGGTTTTCTTGAGGACTGAGATTGACTGCATTTAACTAGCGTGTTGGAATTTTCTTAAGAATAACCCTTAAGAACATACTGAGTTATTTTATTACTTATATTCTATTCTTCCTTACTGTGGCTTCCGTGGAATGTATACCACAAGTTAGCCAATAAATAAACAATATATAACCTCCATTCTTGTCATCATGCTATTAAGTGCAGTCTATTTCGTTTAGCAGTTTTGCCTAAGTATTTTTTATGACAACAAACTCAGGGTTCTTGAAAAGCCCAAAAATTCTGAGCGGCACTACAATTGCGCTCGTCACCTTGAGACATAAGATGTTAATTTTTCATTAGTCATTTGGCAAGTCATTTTCCTAGCTACGGCGCCCTTCAGGCCAAAACACGGTAATGCTTACACATTACTGCTTCGTGGCAGAAATAGGCGCCGTTGTGGTACCCCTAATCTAGCCGGAATCCTGTGCAAAGGAGCCTCCCCACTGTTAACTTGAGCATTTAATGTCATTAAACCTAAAAAATTTTTAAGGTGACAATTGACATTTTTGCATCTAAATAAATGAATATTTTCATACTTTGTTTATGAATTTGAGCTGTAAATCCATTTTGTTAATACTCATAACATTCATAGCAATCGTAAAGAGAAACTATTGTTGCTATTTCTGTTTGTAAATAGTTCTTGATTCTGTTCCAGAGAGAATAAAAGCTGTTGTTTTACTGCAATATTACTCTCTACAAATCTGACTCGTTAAAGTGCTGTGAGACAAAGTATAGATCGTAAGATGAGATATTGATATGAAAATGAATTGAAAATTAGAAATTGTACATAGTTAGAACTTTGGTTACGTAAATGATAGGTATTAGTCTTAGATTAAGGATTTTACTCCGCTTCGCTCCAACTAAATACCCGTTTTACCTAAGAACAATAGCTGTTTTTTGTCGGAATCTTTATATTGTAGTGTGTATTGGCTATTTGTAAACATGCCTATGTCCGTGACATCTTGACACTTAATTTTATAACGCTTCATGTTATTTTACATTGGAATTAATAAAATACAAAATACTTACTGATGGTATGTGATCCCAGTGTCTTTCTTAATTCTAATAGTATTATTTTTTCAATGTTTTACTACGCAACCCTAATTTTAGTTTCAATTATTAGCAAGGTTTAACAGAACATGTGGCACGTCAACGTCACACATTGTTGGAGACTGTAGTGTGCCCACTTTCGCGTAGTATTAGTTGCCGCACTTTATGACTACGCCAGCGGAACCTAGTTGGAGCAGAGACCAATCCATAATCTAAGGTATTATTATATGATGTTCGTGCACTTGATAGTTGGCACAGCTATTCTAACATAATATTCGACAGTCAACCACAACATTAGAACTGTTCACAAATGATCTTAAGCAGTGATCTACACATAATGACCTGAATTGTGTTCAATTAACACTACGATGATTACACTATGAAGTGTTCATATCAAATTCAAAGCAAGTTTTTATGCAACTCTAATAGACTCTAGTACTGGCGCCAGTCGTTGTTTTCAACGTCACTAAAGACAACTATTACGTGAGGATAATTTAGCGAGCTCAATTAGAAGACCGCGAGGCCAGTGATGATCTAGATAGGTGCAGGATGAAATTAATTGGATAACACTGTTTATATACAGTTTATTGCGCGACGCCATTAGAATTTATGGCGTAATAAATATAACCTAGAATATAAGGTCGTTTGCACATGTGCGACATGAGAATAATTATTCGTTAGCGATATGGCGCCGACTGCTTGGTCACGAGTCTGACTGTCTGTGCTAAATCTATTATCAAAAATTTGTTTGGTGCATGTTAAGATGAAGTTAACGGTTAAAGTAAGTAAATTGAATGCAGGGTTTCCCTGCGAGATCAAATCAGAAATGACTAGATCCGTAGGAGAACCCAAATCACTGATATAGCCCAAATGGTTGCAAAATTGAAGTAGCAGTGGGCAGGGCACATTGCTCGACAGACAGATGGCCGGTGGGGCAGTAAAGTCCTCGAATGGCGACCACGTATCGGAAGTCGCAGTGTTGGTATGCCCCCCATAAGATGGACCGACGATCTGACAAGATCGCCGGAATACTTTGGATGCGGGCAGCGCAGGACCGTTCGTCGCGAAGATCTTTGGGAAAGGACTTTGTCCAGCATTGGACATCTTCCGGCTGATTATGATGATGTGTAGAGCTGCGAACAGATCGCAGTTACATACATGACCAGAGGCAAAATACTTAGAATAACCTATTGGTAGTTAGAGAGGTGAGAGTGGAAGTTGCCAAGGACAGAGACAATTAAAGTTCCGTAATATCTGCTTGTCCTCTGGAAGACATTTTTATATGATAATGCACTTCCCTTTTGCGAATCCACCATAACAGCAGATACAAAGCTTCAAAATCTTAAATTTTCTGCGATGTGTTGTATGATTAAGAAAACGTTATTAGACGAAAATAATACATTTGTCTGATTGTATTTGTTTACAAAAGTATTAAGTGACCATAAATAAATATCTTTTCTATCTACAGAATGTACCAAAGAATTTTGTCGCCTATGTTATTAACAGTTATATGACTGCAATAGAAAGATTCTTGAAATAGGCGACTATTAAATTGATAGTATACGAAAGATTTCATATCTTGTTGAAAATGTTTGCTTACAGTTAATTCTCAATCTTCAAATTACTTCTCTTTCATATTCAAATTCATAATCATTAGTAAATCGAAACTAGTTTCAGGCGAGAGCTCTTTAAGCAATAAAGCCAACTTTCGGCAATGGTTATTCGTTCGCTATGCAAATAGTATAACGGACAAACAAGGCCACTATACAGCCTTGCTATCCGCGTCATCTAATCATCTAGCCAGTTCGGCCACAGTTGAACCGGCTTCTACACGAGCTAAACATTAAATAGCCAATAAAATACATGCCGGTGAGACAGCGTGTGAACGGTTAGAGAAAGCTGCTGTCGCAATACCAACGTTACTAACATCCAATATACTACTGTGACCGCCAGAATGCCGCACACCTTTATCATCATAATATATTTCGGCTTCATTACATCTATGACATTTATCCGCTAAAACGTTTATAGCCAATCACCGTATTCATTACCTTAATGTTAATTTCTCTAATCGTCTAAAATCGTCGTGTAATCACAAAATATTTATAATTAACGATTTTATTTTAAATCTGGTATTAGACTTATTTCAATTACGATTCGTGTCTGAATAACTGGAGAACTAGTTTATTGTACATTTATAAACATAAAGAATCCATCTAAAGAAGCGAAGTATACTACTATCTAAAGTTCAATCATAATTGAAATTCCACATGAAATGAGCGAAATACAGTGTCTAGCAATCCTGGACTCTGGGGCTAAGGAAATGGAACATCACAACGGAGCAATTTATCTTTTTGTTCTGATCGCGAAGGCCCCGCTTCTTGATACGTTTCAATCGCAATTCAGATAAACCAGTTTCAGATCGCATCGGGCTTTTCTCTTCGTAAAATAAACACATCTTTAAACTGATTGTGTGGTTTTTTACTTATTGCTACCTTTAGCGCAACAGCGGCCGTAAATATTTGTAGACGCATGAATACATTCCAAGATGAAATGTTAAATCTATATGACTTTTAATTTTTCAATATGTGTATCAGAATTCCTGCTGTGTTTTAGGAATATATAGTTTTCATTTAATGTGATATCTATTGCATACTAATTCGAAACTTCTGTCAATGCATTTAGCCAACTTACTTATATTAAGTTCATTATTGTAGGAACCATTAACAGAAAGTACAAATAAGTATGTTATTTTCAATAAGCCAGCATTCCGTAAAATCCTTTCATGTCGATAATGCGTTTGTAAATGGTAGTCCACACTCAATAAAGTGCACATTGCACGTGTTGCAAGGGTGACTGATCATTCTAAATACTGAGTATACCGCGCGGGCGTTCCAGTCATTCACATCCGTTAAGCCGCGCATACTTACTAAATGTACCGTGAACATGCGCTGATCAGGCCACCTCCAAATAAATAAAAAACAATGTAAATAATAAACTTCAACACAGAATCAACTTCGGTACGGAAAAGGAGCACTTTGCTCTATCTCATAATGTTTTATCCCAAACTAATGCAACAGGCTCATTAGTTGTTCCGTCTCATTCTCGTCTCGCTTCGTCCTTTTCTGCCTGATCTCGGGAGGGCCATTTATCAATTCCAAATAACATACCGGGACCTTTTCTCATGTTTGTTTTTTATTTACCTTATCCTTTGGTTCCTTTGTGCCTTTTTAGTTTAAATTGATTGTAAAGCCGACTTAATGATGTCTATCTAATGTACGATGCGTTGATAACGCTAATTGTACGTCTAATGAGTCAATATTTATAGTTCCACTGTACTGATTAGACGATGAAAGCTGTTCGTCAAACTTTGATAAGCGCTTTGAAATACACCATATATTTCACAGAATTGATAAAGGATTTAAATTGAAATTGCTTTCAAATCTTTGTTATGATTGCGACTTCCACCATTTTGTTACGTTATGTCGTTGTTTTGATGACTAAAAGTTATTATACTTAAGAAAATTGCTTGAGCAATTCAATTTGTTCGGAGTATATTTTTTGCCCATCAGGTTCTCGAGTCGGCTGCGTTGTTTAATTATTTATTTACTTCAAGTAAAACCCCCTGCTGCTCACGAAGACTTCATTTCGATCTTAAAACAGTTAAGGCATACGTACGATGGCAATTTATTTCTGTGATGACAAAGCTTTTGTGAAGGTACGAATTTTTTGTTTCTTACGAGTATTATTTAAGACATCAGTGGAAAGGATTTGTTTTTTAAGTCACGTTTTTACCAATTTCCTTATACTAAGAGTGTTTTCATATTTGTCAACCTATAAAAAAATATATTTGTAGGATGTTTTATGATGCGTGAATATCCAATGGTATCCTCGTATTATCTTCTACGAAAACATATTGAGAAGTAGTTAATTTAAGCATGATATATAAACTTAAACTTTCGTCTATATAAGTTCTCATAATGTCTATCTCTGGAATTCATTTCTTTTTTTCCCCAGTTTAAAAAGTTTGGCGAACTATTTGGATCTTTTCAAGATTCTCTAAATTCTTGAACGAACTCTCGTTTATGGCCTCCAATTTGGTTCGTCGTCTGGATTCTTCCAAAAATTTATGTTAATAATTTTAATTATCATCAATGACTCTTTAGTTTGACTTTGCGTTATTTCGATTGATCGTAAGATTCCATAAAGGGCTTACTTCAAGGGGGGTCGTATTTCCCCAACATTCGAGCGGAGCAAACAGTCCGGCGGCTATCTAAAATTAATTTCGTTTTGTTTTATCGTCTGCAGCCGAAGCATTTACATTGAATGTTCTCGGTTCTCAAGATATTTATGAAAGGACCGTGCGTGTATGACGTGGGCATTATTCATACTTGATACACGAATGTTTTACTTCTTCATCTGCTTTTTGGTGGCTCCAATTATTTTATAAGTATTATTTCTACTTATAATTTTTATCCCATCTGCATTTTGCTTTGCTATCGCGTCTTTGCCTACAATTTAAAAACAAATATTTACCCTGAAATCGTAAAGCAAATAAAAATGTAAACATAGCGTAGGTGTGTAATGTGGTAAATTATTTATAAATATTTACTTTAAGTTTTTCAATAATATTATCCTTTGTGCTATTATTCATTTACCTACTCTTCGTAACTCTTAGTTGTAAATGCATTTAAAATTCATCACACTTGTGTGAAACATCAGAATGTTATTCAAATTTAAGTTTTATAGCTGCAAGCAAACGTCCGTTACTATGGGTACTAAAATAGTGAATACTGATTCGTACTTAACTATTCTTCGCGGTGGTGTTTTAAATTAGATGGGTGCGCCCGGCTAGAGATGCCAGATGGAAAAAGATTTTAAAGCTAGTAATTAATAAATTATTTTTGCATAGATGAGGATAACTGTCAAATGAATTCGTAGTAAAACAATAACACAAAGTGAATTTATTTATAGTGATATAATATATAGATTAATTACGTATTAATTTTAGAAAGACTCCTAAAAAATTTGTATTTTGATAATAGTACTTTGACGTGGTATGGTAGGGATACTTGCAGACGATGTGACTCTTATTTTTAGTTAAGTACTAGGACCCTAAAAGTTATTCTGACAGTTATAGGGCCGCTACGGCTGTATAACTGTCAGTATAGTGTATATATAATATATACAGTTATACTATTTGTAAAATTGAACAATACCTACAATATTGTATTAGTATAATGTTATGGAAGCAAGAAGCTTAATGACTCTGTAAAGAAATACGAATATTAATTATTAAGGAACTGCTAATTCTATTTCTTGTTATATAATTTTCAATTATATATTTCATAGGTTTGTACATTCATTATTAAAATTGCGACAATCTGTCTTATTTTCTTCTGCATTGTGCTGTTTTTTCTAGTAAACTGCATTGTTAATCCTTCTCAACCAGCCATAGCAATGTCAACGAATGTATTCGTTTGCAGCGTGGTAACTACGGACGATTGTTAGTAGGCGCCACAACGACATATCTGTCACATTAACGATATTCGCTATTGCGTCGGCGCACATCGACAGTTTCCTGTATTTACTATTTACTGCTTTACAGCCACTAAAACTTTATGTCATTGCTATTTTACTGCTTCCATCGTATAGCTGCATTCGCTGTGAATTATTAACATTTAACCAGATTGTGTGATAAAACGCATTCAACTACACTATAAAATAAACACGTGCGGTTAAATACTGCGCTAGACTAACGGATTTTATGGTGAGGCCTTGGCGATAGTTTCATCATGGGGCATAACGAAATTGAAAGGTCCATCGTCCACGACAACGTATTGTTTTGATTTTTCAATTGAGACATTTCATCTTTCATTCGTTTTATTTTCAGATCCGAAACAGAGCGAGGCGGGAGTGAGATGTTACTGCAACACGGCACAGTGCGTGAGCACGGGGTATTTGTGTCGATCACGACGAGGTGGCGGCTGTTACAGCGAGCTGCCACCGCGCCGGCACCACGCCAGGCACGGCTGTCTCTACCATCTAGCTGAACGGTAAGTGCTGCTGTATATTTAGATGCAATTAAGATTTTACTGCAACACGGCACAGCGCGTGAACACGGGGTATTTATGCTGAAAACGACGAGGTGGCGGTTGTTACAGTCAAGTACCACTGCGCTGACATCACGCTTGGAAAAGCTGTCTACACCCTCTTGTTGAATGGTGATTACTGCTGAAAAACAGATAGGAGTGGGATTTTAATGTAACACGGCGCTGTGCGTGAGCACGGGGTATATTTTTCGATCACAAGGAGGTGGCGTAAAGCTGTCTACACCCATACGTAGAAC